>CAWUFW010016920.1:0-286880 GCA_963921515.1 Calotriton arnoldi | reverse complement strand
ACGGGGTGGTTGGTTCCTAGTCCCAGGTGGTGTGTACACATGTGTTCCGCGATGTTAGGATTTGGCCTGTGTGTCATATGTGGATGCAATGGTGGATGTGTAGTGTACACGCGCTGGTGGGGGTTGTCCGCTTTTCCGCCCTTGCACTGTGTGCGCTGTTTGCGTGCACTTGTTGTGTGTGTGCCTACCTGCGTCTCCGCGGTACGTTGCGTCCTTGGTGGTGCATCAGCAGAAGCATGGGAAGGGCCTGCAGTGCTGGATTCATGCCCGGGGTGCCGCTTCTTCGTTGTCCGTGCTCTGCGTCCGTGTTACCGCCTCTCTTTCACGTGCGGTGTCTCTTAGCCGTGGGAGCCGTTTGTTTGCGGCATCGTAATTTATGCGCCGGGCGGGACGTGTTTCGTCGGACGGTGTGTCAGTTGTGCTGCGCCGCTACGTGAACGGGCGCACTTTGATGGCGGACGGTGTTGCTGGCTTGCCGGCGGTGTTTGGCCTGCTTTTCGCATCGTAATTGGGCGGGCGTGTGGACTGCTGCGTGCCGGCGGTAACTGGTGGTTTTTGCATCCGCCAGCACGGCGGTTGTGCTTCCGCCCGCCATCGTAATGAGCCCCCTAGTCTTCTGCTTCTTGATGCTGTTGAGTCAGTATGAAAGAATAAGGGCCAGAGCCTGAATATTTTCCTGAATAGCTCTTATGCCCAAGGAGATATTGTAATTCGTGATGCCCTAAATGGGAATATGTACACCATAATCAAAGTATGGGTGATCGAGAAGTCATTAGATTTTCTCTGAATAGATATCCTAAATCTGATACAAATACAATTACACCGTGTATCTTAAACTAGAAAGTGGCTTGGAAGGGCCATAATGACAAAGATAGCTTCAAATGTAAAAAAATCGTGATTCCTAAATAGGTTTCCATTAAAGAGTTCCAGAATAGGCATGCCTTTGGAATAGGGGTTCTATGGTGTGATACAAAGATATTGTAAGCAGAATATTGTGTGACATAAAACTCGTGTCCCAAATCTTGTATACAAATTGTAGCAAAGAACTGAAAACATATGCTATCTTTGTAAAACTAATTTAGGACACGATATTTGTCTAACATGATATTTCTATATTCGATGTTCTGACATACAACCTGACTCCACAAAAGGTGGTAACTTTATCAATTTAACATTAGCTTATCATTTAAACGTTTTTTAGAAGTAGTTTACGGTATAGCAGGCAGCCGAGATTTTGTTAAATTAATTATAAACATACTTGAAATAGTTTAGACATTAATACATGCTCCTTGTCAATTCATAGTGGGCTTCAGATCAAATGTAGCTACTACTTTTAAAATATACATAAAAACTTAAATTCTTCAAGAGAATAGCTTGGATTAAGAGAAAGTATTCTTACGTCTTCCATACAATACGGCATACCTTCATCAACTTGCCTTCAACCATGTTACACTGTTCTTCAACTTAGCCTGTTTGGTAGAGGCTTTGGGGCAAATTTACAAAGAATTGGGGTAGGGCAGAGCGGCAAGTCATTTTGTTGCGCTGCTCCATGCCAATTCAAAAAGGCAGGAATGCACTGTATTTTCAAGGTATGGTGCATTCCTGTCCTTTCAGCCGGCGCATAATTAGCAGTTGTGTGACAACGCAGGCACCCTTGCACCATGGTGCTAGGGTGTCTGTGTTGGTGGCATGATTGCTTTTGTGCAGAAAGGGACACTTTCGTGCACAAAAACAATTATTGGAGGTGTTTTCCTCTTTCCATGTGTGGTACAGAATGCAGCACACATAGAAAGAGGAAAAACGAGGAGAAATAATGTTATTTCTCCTCATTGCGCCACCCCTGGGGAGGCGCACGGTTTTAATGCATTCCCAGATCCACGCCATGTTGTGAATCTGGGAATGTGTCAAAACCTATGGGCATTGCGTGGGAACACCCACTGCACCGCCCACGGCACGCATCCATGAAGCTGTGTGAGGCAGCGCAACGACTTGCACTGCATTGCCTCACTCCACATAGTAGGGTGGCTTTTCATGGCCTTGTAGATATGGCTAAGCCCTGTACGCCACTGGAATGTCACTAAAAGTGACCGGCGACGAACAGGGCTTGTAGATAAGCCCCTTACTCTTCCGTTTTTTAAAATATCTGTGTATGGTACAGTTTGTGATTTAGATGTGGAAATCTCGCTCCTAATGATGACCCTGTCTCATAATTACTTTGGCTCACATCTTCGTACTCTCACTACAAGTACTATGCTTGCTGTCGAACAACGCATTTAATACAAGCAAATATTTGACTTTCATGGGATTTCTAAACTAATCTTTGACGGTCATAGTTTTCTTAGAGTACTCAAATACAGAAATGCAGAAATTTACAAATGCAAATGTTCCACCATGTAGAAAATTCTGTCTGCATATACGTGAAGCAAGTGTGCTTAAACATATTAAACTGTCTGTTGTTTCCCACAGGGAAAATATTTTGCAGTAATGAAAGTCCTTGCATCTCCATTATATGGGATTGTTATTTTGTTAGCTCTCCATTCACCACACTGGAAATACACATGCTCATGGCCTAGGCAGGAGTACATTTATATGTGTTTCCAGGGTGGAAAACTACATGCAAGAGTAAATGAATAACCACCAACCTACGAGATTGTACATATAAACTTACTTTTCACGGTACCCCAGAAATTCTCAATTTGTGAATTTGGAAAAACCACCATATTATCAGAATTCCCACCTTTATAAATGCATTTTGTGCATGCAAAATTCTACCAAATCTGATTCTGTGAATTTGAACTGTGAATGTACTTGCACACAACGATCATTTTTCATGCTTAGGCTCAGCTTAATTGCACATAATGAATTGTGTATCGAGCTCATTGTGTCCAATATCGGCTACTATGCATAATAGAAAGGTAATTAGAAATGATACCAAGACACCAAATTAATGTAAGTGATTGAAGACATTAATTATTAGAAGCTCACAGAGTTTGGAATTTATTTCTAAGAGAAGGAAAGCTCAGATGCATTTTTTTATCCAATGAACTTATAGAGTGATCTACCTAGAACTCTCATTGAGTCCTCACCCTGCTCTCCTAAGGACAGGCCTGCCCTCTTAAGCCAAGTATTAAGAAGCAGGTGTGTTTGTACTCTAATTGTAATCCTTTGGCCACACAATTTACTTATATTGCCCTGGGTAGATTTCTGTGCACATTAACAGTTTGCATAGGCGCTAGATGTAGGATTGCGGGGACAAAGTAAACATACTGGAATTCAGAAGGTGAATGAGCAGTAAATATGACTTCAAATATTGTTTTATCTTGTCACATTTGCTGTGCGTTCAAGGATAGAGGTCAAATATCAGCTTATTCCTTTAACTTGTAGATTGGTGTTTACTTTTCTTTCTCTGACTCCAAAGTTAGAACATTTTGTAAATTGAATTATCTGATAATGTTTCTGAGGTACAGGGAGTGGGAAAGGAAAAGCTGTAGGATTTCAATTTTTTTCTAACACACAGCAACAATTAAATACCTGTAAATAAACGGTACTAATATTTCAAAACATAGCAGGAAAGCACAAATGAAGCACAAATATTTTTTGTAATTCTGAAGTGCGATGGAAACAAAGATTTTAATAGGATCAAAACACATCAAAACCCAATTTCCAAGCATTATTCTTTGTGTGTTATATAGTTTAATCTATGAAACTATATCACACCATGCTTTAATAAAATATTTGCAACTGTGTGCTTCAAAATGCCCCACCAGCTGCATACCACACCATTACCGCTCTGCTGCTGAATTAGCGTTGCTCATCTGCCACATTTGTTTTTAGGTCTCGCGCCTAGCGTTGCAGTGCTCAGCCCTGCTCGCGCAGCGCGAGACCTCTTGTACGGGCTTTAGAAAGTTAACCACACGCTCGTGCGTGTGGTTAGCTTTCTGAAGCCTGGCATTGACTGTAGCGTGCGTTTTTAAAAAAACGGCACGCAATTGGGCAAAGGCGGGCGCATGTCCCGCCTTTGCTCCTCCCATTCCCACTGGTGGCTAGCACGCGCAGCAGCGCGCGTTCGCCTCGCTCCCTCCCCCCTCTCCTCTGTGGTGCGAGCGCACCACTGTTTACTCCTGCCACCCGCTGCGCAAACCCAGCCCCTCCCGACCGAAAGCCGAGTCCTTCGCCCTCACAGAGCAGAGAGCAGCCCCCACGCGGCAGCGATCCCGAGAGGCGCCTGTCAGCGCCGCTTCATTTCCCCCCTCAGCTCGGTCTGCAGAGACCGCCACGATGAGGCGAGTGACGCAGGCGCAGTCTGTGGAGACCCGACACTGTTAGAAGGCAGGTGAGACTGTCAACCACCACACCGCTTTTCTCTCGTGAGACCCAGGCAAGGTGGAGGAACAAGGGGTACGCTTTTCAAGGACACCGCGTTATGTGGGGTGGGTAAGGGTGAAGTAAAGCCTCAACAAGGGCACCCACATTGTCCTTCCTCTCTTCGCACCCCTTAATAGCCTCGCCCATCACTTCAAGCTTAAATGTATAGTGAGGGCCACTGGAATTATGCGGCAGGGGAGGATCAACTTATGCGGCAGAGATGTCTAAATTATATGGCCACAAAAGGAAAATTATGCGGCGTAATGCTGCGCATTTTGTGACAGTAATGCTTCTTTAGTTTGTCATGTTTACTCATATTGACACTGTGCAAAGGTTTCACCTTATTAGGACCAGTTAAATACAGCAATAAGCAAACAGTAAAGTGACCGGTCAATGTTTGCTAAGGGCCGTCCACTGCACGGCACCCCGCACCGCTGTGTTTCAGTAACTTTTGTTCCGTTTGAGGTAGAAACAATTTTTATTGTTAAAATTAGCAGATTATGCAGCACAATGAGGATTATGCGACAAAATCCATAATTAGGAGGTAAACGCTGCGGCCGCTAAAGCACATTATTCCATTGGCCCTGGATACAGTTCTTGGATGGTAGACTGTTACAGGCAGGGGTGTGGGGCGGACAAATTGGGAGGGGGAGGTGGGGTGGGAGGGGGGGGAGTCTCTGACATCGATCGACTCTGTCCTCAGCAACCCTTCCTACAATACAAAGGTGCTGGATGGGTGGCGTGGGGTCCACTGCAAGTAAAGAAAATGCCCCCCCCCCAGTTCACCTATTAAAATAAATAAAAGCTAAAATTGGGGTGCAATGGACCCCTCACTCATTTGGGCACCGAGGTCACTGCACCTGCTGCATTCATGATACCTACTACGTCCTTGATCACTACACCTCACATCCAAGAGAGGGCATCATAACTTAGGAGGCATTTTCGCTCGCTCAGACATGATGCCCCCAGCTACCCCTCCTGTGGACCACTCACCACAAGGGGAGGGGGCACCTTTATGAAACATGTATCTTCTTTAGGCGGGGGAGAACGAGGTTAGACCCAAAAGAACCGTCAGCTGCTCTATTACCTCCACCTTGCCCCCTAAGAGTCTAAATATATCTGCGTGCCACCCCCTCCGCAATCTCAGGTGAGAGGCCACCTTCTTGAAGGGGTGTTACCCCCCTTTGCCCCCGCGAAACTAAATATATCCCCCCCCCCCACACACACACACACATTCTCAGGCGAGAGGCCAGCTTCACGACCTCCCCCGTGCCCCCACGATTCTAAATATATCCGTCTGCCCCCCCACACACCCCTCGGGTGAGAGGCCACCTTCATGAAGGGGAATATTCAGACGGAGGGTTAGCTCCTTGAGCCTCAGCGTCTCCGTGCCACACTCCCAAGCGTTAAACATGCCCATTGGCCGCCGTCCATCCCAGGTGAGAGGCCACATTTATGAAAGGGTTCTTGAAAAGGAGGGGTCATCCTCAGCAAACACCGCCAAGTTCTCTGAGCCCATGTCTTCTGCCTCCGAGGCTCCCGCACGCCACACCCTTCCCCCCTCCACACACATCTCACCCCCTACGTATCCGCCAATCTCCCAGGTGAGAGAGCACCTTCATGAAAGGGGTATCTTCATTTGGGGGTCCGCCTCACTCAGGAGTATTTGCTTTTCTGTCACCCCCTTCACTCTCCACGCCAAGGATAGCCCCCACATTCACTCCCTCCCAGTTGAGAGGCCACCTTCCGAAAGGAGATTCTTCAAGGACAGCACGCTACGGGGAAGGGACATAAGAATGAGGTCAGCCCCACCCAGGAGCCTCCTCTGCCCCACCCCCCTCCCTGCTCCCGCTGCCCGCCCCTCCTCGCCCCGATTCCTTCCCTGATTGGAAGTCTCCGCCTCACATCAAGGAGCAGATGGCTGGAAGCGAGTCTGCTTGCCAGACATTCACCAGCTTGTGTTCCTCCAGTCCCTGCCGTGGAATAGCAGAATGAATAAAAGCCCCCCCTTCCGAATAATGTTTGAGTGACTACGTGAAATAGCAAAACAATTATTATTTTGATCATGTTCAGGACACACCACATTACTTCTTGGCTCCTTAACTAATACTAGTCATACTAGCAAACGCAATTATACTCGTTTTATCGACCTTGGAAGGATGACAGGCGGCGCAGGTGACCCTTACTCCTGTCGCCTGCAGGTCACACAGAAATCTTCGCAGCAGGCTTTCAACCAATCAGGTAGTAGCATCCATGGGACTCGAGCAAGCCATCTGCAGTGTAGACGCACATCTGTACTGCACGCGCTTAACCCACTCAGCTATCTCACCGGGAGACTTGTGACCCGGAAGTCGCACAGTGATCTCCGCATCAGGTTCGGGAAAAAACACAGTCTATGTCCGCTCGAGATCACATGAGGTTTTGGTTTCTGTGCCAGGATGGGTTGCAGAGAGTCCCATGCCTAGCCAGGGAGGCATGTGCCAATCGGTCGGTACCCAGGTTATAACGAAGGCAGTCCTACAACCCGGGGAGAAAATGTGGTCTCACAGCTAGACTGCTGACCTTGGAGCTGGGAAACCAAGATTCGAGCCTCGGGGTCGACTCCACATCTTGTAATTCTGGCCAAATCACTTAATCTCCCCGTGCCTACCAAAAACAAGCATTGAAAATGCAATAGGTCTAGCCTTTGATTAAGTTAAAGCCATTTGCTTTGCTAATGGTATTGTATAGCAAAGCAAATGGCTTTAACTTAATCAAAGGCGAGACCTATTGCATTTTTAATGCTTGGTTTACTTATGTCCTCCATTTCTTTCCTCTTCCTTCATTTCATTGCACAATGCCTTTTGTCGTTCCTTCTTTACAAAAATTCTCTTTCACTGTCTTCCACCGCTTTACTCTTCCTTCCTGCTTTGCACTCTTCCCTCCTTCTTTTCTGCTTTGAATAGTCCCTTATTCACCTCACTCCGGTCTAGCTTCTCCCTCCCTCCCCTGCCCTCCATTCTCCCTTCTTTTTGATTTCCATCCCACATCAAGCACTTTAGCTTACTCCTTCCCCAGGGCCCTCGTAATCAAATGTTTCATGTGTGAATTAATTACTTTGGATTCTGCTGCTGGGACACACACTTCTTTCTTATTAATGCACTTTTAGGGTGTGCTGCTTTACAGCCTCTGCAGTCATAGAGTTTCTCTAAAAACCATGTCATCTTGGCCCTAGTGTAACTCAACGCATTGTTTTGTTTAAAAGACTCAGTTAGTTACTTATCGCACTGTCATACCCCAACTAACTGACTCCATGTCAGTCTGTCACCTGTCCTATGCTGCTTGACCTTCCAATACCTCCTACTGACACCTTCCCTCCAGAATCACTGATCCAGCCTGCATAATCATGACCCGAAGTGCTTCTAACTGTATTCTATAACAGCACTGCCATTCACTAGCATAGTGCACTAGGACAACCAAACAATAAAATAATGCACATTCCAGCTATTACCTTTAACCAGAAAGACACAATTAGGAATGCAAACCGATATGTAACTAAAGCATCAATAACAGCGATTACTCACAAGCTTTCCTCTAGACTAGAAATCGTGTGCAACAAGTCAGTTTACCAATTCAAATACTGTTGCATGTTATACAACCAATTACAACAATTACAGCTAACACTACAGATGAATTCTGGGCTTCAGTGATTAGTGTGGTGCACATTTGTAAAGTGCTTCAATGTCTCTTCAGGGCTAATAAGCGCTAAATAAATCTACAATACAATACTATTGTCAGTGTGCAAAATGAGTCGTTGCTGTTTGCTGATAACTGGTATTTTAATGTATAAGTCAATGATGCTCATTTTTATCACTTTCAGAAACATGAGAGAGTAGCTTGCCTGGATTCAAACATGTGATGTCTGCAGTGGCTGCGTTACCGAGTGGCCCATCTTAGCAGACAGCTCTGTGCTCCCTCTCAGGAGACTGTGCTGGCCCACTGAGCTGTCTTCGCAGACTGCCTTAGGCCCTGTAGGTGTCATGTGTTGCCTCTGCAGAGGGTGCATTCGTCCGCTGGCCTACCTTAGCAGACCACCCTGTGATGGAGAGTGGTCATGAGTTGCCTCTGCAGCGTCTACATTAGCCCACTGAGTTCTATGGTAACAGACTGCCATGTGGTCCACAGAGTCCACATATTACCTGTGCTGCCAGTGCACTAAACCTGTAACATATATTTGCAGTTCACCTTATGCTGCATGGAGGCCATGTGTTGCCAGTACAGTGGGAGTATTAATGCACCGGCCTTTATTAGCAGACTGCCCTGTGATTCACAGAGGTCGTGTGGTGTCTGTGCAGCGGCTGCATTAGCCCACTGAGCTATCCACCACCATCTTAGCCGACTGGCCATTGCGCAATAGAGTACACGTGTCACCTCCCAGCCCAAGCTGTATGACCATGCGCCGCAGCCCTGGTCTCAGGGCAGCTTCCCAGGCCTACTTCCAAGAGATGCCCTGAGGCTCTGCACAAGGTTTGCTTTGGTCGATTACTCACAAAAGCACTGTCTGGAAAGTTGTATTTTTAGTTTCTTTCTGAAGGTCAGGACTGGAGGTCAACTGTGTTTTTTTCGGTTGATTGCCAATATCTTCCTGGTTTTTAGAGCATTTATTGATAACGCCTTAGGCCATATTTGGATTCTGTGCTGATGAGGCTTCGCCAGCTGACAAATCATGTCCTGACTCCTCGCGTGACCTTTCCCCTCTGCCCTTCATGATCTCCCATCCTCTTGTCCAGGCTGCGTGCGCGTTCCTGGTGGCTAGGCCTTGCAGGGATATACGCAGGCGCCAAGAAAGGTAAGGCGTAGATTCCGGAAATGACCAGAATACGATTACGTTTTTTTTTTTATTACAAACGTTTCTTCAAATAATTCATATTTGCGTTTGCTAAACTGACAGTTTTATAACTGTGCCTTGGATTTTATTTATTGTCCAGGTCTAATGGCTTCATTTTTAGGTCTCGCCTAGCGACGCAGCGCATGCGCTGCTCGCTTGCGAGATCTATTGTTGTCGATTTAGCTTTGGAAGGGGGACAGGAGATGTGCACGCGCCCGGACAGGCGATGTGCACGTGTACGGCTCGGCGTTTGAGCACAACGCGCGCATGGCGCGCTTTCACTTTACCATTGGCTGTTTGGTTATCTTGTGAATTTGATTTGGCTCCAAATACGGCATCAAAATCCACACTAATAGGCGAAGAAGCATTCTGAGAAGCTGAGTGAAGAGGAAATCCTACCAAAGAGAAACATAAAGTAAAAAGAAATAAACATTAAGCGACATTTAAAAAGTAACAGTCAGAAACTTTGCATTTAACGTGCGCAGGGTGAAAGTAAACGATGAACAGCAGGTATATGAAAGAGGCAAAACATGCACAGAATATTTATCCATTTCACTAATAACTGACTAGCAAAAAAAGTCCTCTCAACGTATACAACGTAGAGGCACCCTAAATCCTTCAACATTCATAATGTTACCGCACATCACTAGCTGTTCATCTTTGAACTTCACGAAGAACAAGGAAAACATTAAATACTGGAATCTCTTGCCCTTTATGTGGGATCTCGAATACTTTATTAAGAAGAGGAAAATACCCTGTAACATTAATCTTGCAACTTTACCCGATAAAAATGAACATACTGTGTTATTCCACCATCCAATTGGAAAGTACAACTTTTCACCTAAAGTTAATCATTTTGTTCTCTAATATGGGTGTGTCTTGACACCAAATACCTCGTATGGAGAATATGAGTATTGGGGGAGGAGTTTTAGAATAAATTCAAATTGTGCAGTAGGGATGTTACTAACTGCAATTAATCAAGAACCTCACATCATTTAGGTGTCAGTCGTCCAGGTGAGGAAACAACTGAACATCCTTGCAGCTGCATATGTGCAGCTCTCACTACCAACAAATTGTAACAAGCATTTACAATGCAATAGGTCTCGCATTACTGAAAATTAGAGCTATTGGTGTTGCATTATTATTTGCAACGCCAAAAGCTCACACTTTTACTAATGCGAGACCTATTGCATTGCAAATGCTTGTTTTGTGTTTAGGCTTAGATTTTTTTTCATCCCTATGACTTTAGTGATGTAAGATTGATGGCAGCACCCCCGTTTCGAAAATTGTTCCAGCACCACTGATGGTTAGTGTTAAGCTTAACAAGAGACCTGTTTAGTTACAGAGCAATTCAGAGACTGTGTGAATACCCTTCCCTTATAGCGGAAGGAAAGGGCTTCCATCACCGTCAGAGTACAGGACTGGTTAGTGTGCAAGCAATCAGACTGTAATAGGCTCGCAGCACATAAATCCTTGCTGCCTTAGTCATTATTTTTTAAAGCTGTTTGAAAAAGTCCTTAGGAAGGTTTTACAGCAGCATGTATAATGTTTTGCAGTATAAAGCTAGTAAGATCAATACCTGTATTTTCAGGATTTTCATATTTAATGTCAAAGTGATATTTTTCTTATCTCTTCTTTAGAGCAGGGTTGGCTGAGGTCAGTTAAACATTTTCCAGAGATGTGAAGAGAGGGAAGAAGGACTTTAAACAACGACAGTTGGACAAAACAACGAAATTGCAGATTGCATGGAGAGCTTTTGCTTGGTTTTTTATACCATATTTATTGAAATTGCCTGGAAGACATCTGGGTTGGAAGGTATGAGAGCAGTCAGAAGGTATAGATATTTACACAAGGGCAGGAGGAAAGGTCTATGGGGACAGTCTTTCAAGAGGTTACTGGGGGCACACAATGATGGAGGGTCAGAGAAGTGAAGTAACTTCCTGCCAAGCCTCTAAAACTACAGGAGGTATGCACTCATAAAAAGCCAGCTATTGGCTTCTCTGGAGTGTCACCATAATAAATGCAGAACATATGGCATTTCAGTATATACAATGCAATCAAAATATTACAGTTCAGATGTTACCAGAAATATGCACATAATGTAACCTTCATTAAAATCCAAAATATGCAGTGATTTTAACTTGCACTTGTTTGTATCAACCAAGCATTAAGCAAGGGGAGTTGGGGAGAATCCAGTACTGTTTTGGAACTTTGTTTGGGGGAACTATGAACTGCTCGTATATGATTGCACCATTGCTGATGCTATGCCTTGTAATAATAGGAGGGGTAGGGGGGACGCACAGGAGTCAACAGTGGGAATACAGCTGACGGAGACACACAAATCGATGACAGGTAACCCTATAAAATACTGATGTGGAATGTCAAAGGGCTGGGATGGGTGGAAAAAAGACAGAGTTTCAATAGCCTTCCTGTAGGAAATGCATATCTGGGGGGACTGTATACTGGCGCTGCAAAAGAGATAGAGGGGTCCTCTCTACTCCACCTCCTATTCTGGATTTGAGAGGGGCGCATTTATCTGGGTGGCCCCGGGGGTCCCGTTCAACTACAAGGGCCCTAAATATGATGTGGAGGGCAGGTGCATGATTTGGTTCAGAGCCCTGGAGGGCAGGGACTTGTGTCTAATAAATGTCTATGCGTCAAATTCTGATTGCCCACAGTTGTACGGTAGAATGACAGCAGACGTGACTGTGTATTTGACGATAGACCTGGTGTTGGCAGGTGACTGCAACTGTGTCTTAAATGGTGCTCTGGACTGCGATCCACCTAGACTCAACACGAAATCAGCAATGACCGGGGTCCTGCGGGACCATCTGATGAGATTGGGTTTGGTGGACGTCTGGAGGCAGAGACACCCCCAGGAAAGGGCATACTCCTATTACACACTGGCTGTCGGGACCCATAGTAGGATAGACTATTGCTTTGTTTCTGTGATATTTGCGCAGAATGTACGGGAAACTACATACCTTGCTAGGTATATATCCAACTATTCTCCCCTACTGATGGGAATAGACCTGGGGTATGGACGACCGGTCATACTGCTGTGTTAACTCAGGGCAGAAGCATTGATGGACCTAGTAGTTTTATCCATGATTACTGAGACACTGACTCAATACTCTGCAGAAAATTGTGGTAGTGAGGGAAGTAAAGTGATGGACTGGGAAGTCACGAAGGTGGTAAAATATGGGGGGAATGCCTGAAAACCACATAGGAGGTTATGGAGCAATTGGAGGGCAGCCTAGATAGCCATGAGCACAAATTTAATGCAATCGAATAGGAGCTGCCGGAAGACCCTGTTAAACTCCCTCAATGGCAGCAAATAAAAACGGAACTCCTAGAGGATTGCAGTAGACTGGAAATATTGGTACACAAGACTTAGCATCAGAGGCCTCATGAGGGGGGGGACAAAGCGGGAGCACTGCTCGCTCAGCTGATCAGGCAGGAGACGTGTCAGACCTGGTATTATCTGTAAAGGACGAAAGGGAAAAATTAGTCTGCACACAACTGGCCATCAACAACACATTTGCGTCCCATCTATGCAAAATATATCAAAAACAAAGCTCAGAAATGAAGTGGAAGGGGGGCAGCAATATTTGATGGAGTACAGATGAACAGATTTGCAGAGGAGGTCTGGAAAAGGCTGGAGGCACCACTAGCTAGAAAAGAGTTACTAGCGGCAATACGCAACCTCAAAACTGCAAAGTCACAGGGAGGGGACGGACTGCCAGCAGAAGTTTCCCAGAGACATGCAGGAGTACTTGCAGACAAATTGTTAGAGGTATACAATGAAGCCAACTTAAGGAGATGCCTATCGGAATCGATGCGTGAGACCTTGGTGGTAATAATACCTAAACCGGGCAAGACGCAATGGAGACTTCCTCATATCCGCCACTATCTAAGTTGAACATAGATGTCAAAATACTTAGTAAGGTGCTGGTGACGGGCCTTCTCCACCACCTCCCATCCCTGATACACACAGACCAAAGTGGGTTTTTCCCGAAACGAAATACACTCAGTAACCTAAGACGTCAAGCACACGTCTACCACGCCCGCATCTAGAGGATGACGCCTATACCCTGTCATTCCTAGATAACAAACAGGCATTCGATTCGGCAAAATGGGAATACCTATGGCAGGTTCTTGAAAAAGCTGGCTTACGCTACAGGTATATAATTTGGGTTAAGCTATTATACGCTGAGGGGTCGATTCCGATCTCGGTCGGTAGGGCTCCGAATCAGATTCGGCTTTACCAGATCCGAGTCGGGGGCCTTGTTTCCGAGCGATTCGTACAGTCGTCCGAGCGAGCAAGTACGATGCGAGTGTACGCGAAATCGCCAACCGACTCGTTCCCGGGTCCGAACCGCTCCGACCGACTCGTACGGACACGAATCGCACCACGCAATGGAGACGTTTCCCAACCGAGCGAGTACGATGGATGCGTCGGACAGCTGGATCGAGTCGGAGCGTCCGGCTCACAAAAGCACCCGGAGCCGGACTTGGGGGGTCCGTGTCGGACCCCCCTGCACCCGTAGCCGTACGAGTCAAACACAGGGGGGACCCAAGGGTCCCCCCTAACATGCATGTATGGTGCGAGTCGCACCGACGCGTACCCATTGTAGGGGACCCCCCTGTTCGCGACGTACCCATTGAGTCAATGGGAGCCCATGTACGCGTCGTACGACCGGCTCCCATTGACTTCAATGGGAGTCCGACCGAATCGAGTTTGGCAGCATACGGCCGCATCGTACTCGCTCGGTCGGACTGCGGGAGTCCGGCTCGGTAGGAGAACTTTCCGACCCAGATCGGAATCGGCCCCTGAGTCGGGAGCGAGAGTCAGGACAGGGGGGATGGTCCCCGAGAGAATCGATCTCCATAGGGCACGAGATAGGGCTGTGCACTGTCACCACTTTTTTCCCCGCTAGCGATGGAACCCATGACGAGTACACTTAGGCCTGTGCTGGCAGCCTGAGCAATCACAGTGGGTGAGATATAGCATAAGATTTCCCTGTATGCCAATAATGCCCTTGTATATCTGAGAAGGCCGGAGTATTCAGTGCCAGTCCTCCTGAAGGTAATGCACGCATTTGGGAACTTTTAAGAAGTGTGACACACTTGTAGGTTTGAGGAAAGGTTTATTGAGATAACTGGAACAACCCCTGAAGGCTCCTCTCCTGGTAGAAACTGACCCAGCTCTGTCTAAGCTTCCAGAACACTGAAAGACTCAGACATCACTAGGTTACCTCGAACATGTTACCAGGATACAACACATCTCCATTTCTAACAATATAACAAAAACGAAGGAATACAAAACAATATACAATAATGCACAAGTTCAGTAACAGTAAAATATGGAAAAAAACTAACACAAAAATAACTAAACAACAGTTCAAATAATACATTATAATCACAATGAGAATCCAATGAAAGTGTGCACAATCAGTCGCACACATAATCATTGTGCCATGCAGGCCTCCTCCTGACTTGGGGTTCCGGAACATCCACAACAGACCTGCTATTACTGACTGACTTACCATCAACCAATCCTTCCCTTGAATAATCACGAAATTTCTTGATCCACACCTCACGTTTAAGAGCATTGCACAAAGTGACTCTGCGAACATTCCACTTCTTACCATCAGACAACCACACATTGTTGCCTACCTCCCTGGTTACACACTTAGGCCCCGACCATTTCGACATTTTCTGGGTGCCCGAACTGTTAGTTCTGACCCAATCGCCAACAGCAAATACTCTTTTGCTTTTCTTTATTTTGTCGTTGTGTCTGCTTACATACTTAGCTTGATGTTTTTGAACTATTTCAACCAAATTATCCTTATCAACTAGATGAGTGTGACCCTTGAGCATCCATGCAGGAGACACTTTGGTACCTAGCTGCCTGCCCTTCAAAAGTATGAACGGGGTTTCCAACGTAACAGAATGCGGAGTAGTGCGGTAGCTCCAAAGCATTTCTTTAACAGCTTCCATGCAATCACTTCCACTACTGTCATTCAACTGCACGCACTCCTTCAAAACTCGGTTACACTTCTCGACGAGGCCATTCTCCCTAGGGTTATAAACAGCAGTGGTATGGTGCACAACACCCATCTTAGACAAATAATTTTTAAAATCTTCCGCTATAAACTGGAGACCATTGTCAGTTACCAAAGTATTGGGGCAGCCTTCCCTACGCAAGATTTTGTCACAAAACTCAATCACATTGGCAGCTTTGACTTCGTCCGAAAATGCCAATACAGGTCACTTAGAATAATAATCTATCATGACAATGGCAAACTTGTTGGAAATACCTTTGGCTGAAAAAGGACCACAAATATCCATAGCTACTCTCTCACAAGGTCTGCAGGGAAATTCAGTGGAAACAATGGTGGATTCCTCGACACCATGAGACTTGTCTCTACACATGCAATCAACGCACCCACGTACACACTCCTCAACCTGTTTGTCCATGCCAGGCCACCAAAAGGTCACTCTCCTTTTCATCCCTGCCATCCCATTGTGTCCTTCATGTAATAATCTTAATAACCTGGATCGCAAACCTTCAGGTACAACCAAATGGTCACCCCTGCGTAGCACTACATCCTAAGCAGAAGGTTCTGACCAAACAGTCCAAAATTCACTGAATTTTCTTTTCAACATCATATTAGATTGAGAAGGACAAGATAATTCATTTAACAAGTCCATCATTATGTTATCCTCTCTTATTGCGGATTTCCATTCATTCACCGGTATGGCTCCCTTGCACGTCTCAGAAATATCGGCCACTACACATTCCTCATTAGTTTCATCTTCATCATCCACACATTGTAATGGCAACCATGAAAAACAGTCTGCATTGATATTGCGGATACCTGGTAAGTAGTTCAAAGTAAAATCAAACCCCTGCAGTCTATACAACCAGTTTGCTATCCTGAGGGGGGCTTTCCCTGCCCCTTTAGTAGTAAATAAATCTATGAGAGGTCTATGATCTGACCTGACCTCGAAGTGAGTACCCCAGACTTAAGTTTTGTAGTGGTCAACCCCCCACCAACATGCTAGGGCCTCCTTCTCTATCACAGAGTATGTAGGTACAGCCCACTTCAGCGTGCGAGAAGCAAAAGCTACAACGTGCTCATGCCCCAAATGCTTTTGCATTAAAACCGCTCTCAATCCGTATGCACTGGCATCTACTACCACAATAGTTTGATCACAAGGATTGAAGGGTTTGAGCGCGACTGCTTTCACAATTTGTTTTTTAATTGCCTCAAAAGCAATTTGGCACTCCTCAGACCAAACAAATTTGTTACCCTTCTTCATTAAGGCTCTTAAACTATGCACTTTGTCTGCAAAATGTTGAACGACTTTAGAATACAATTCTGCCAGTCCCAGAAAAGATCGTAATTGCTCCTTGTCTTGGGGAGATGGTGCGTCAGCAATGGCATCCAACAATTTCCACTTTGGTTTTACACCAGCTTTAGATAATGTATGGCCTAGATAGTCTATCTGTTCCACACCAAATTTACATTTGTGCATACCTACGGTTAAGCCAGCATACTGCAATTTACTCAGAGTTTCATCTAATAACCTGTCATGCTCATCGTGGTTTGAACCCCACACCAGCACATCATCTTGAAACACCAAGACTTTAGACATGCCCTTCAGTATCTTACACATCACCCTCTGAAACACAGCAGAAGCGGATGCTAAGCCGAAAGGCATTCGTACGAAGCGGAAAGAACCTTCAGGTGTTATAAAAGAGGTAAGGTGTTTAGATGCAGGGTGTAGCCGGATTTGATGGTATGCACTTGACAAATCAATCAAAGAAAAATATTCGGCATCAACAACAGATGAAACCATTTTATTAATATGTGGCAGTGGGTAACGGTCGAATAAGATATTACGGTTGAGATCTCTTAAGTCGATGCACATGCGCAAATTTCCATCCGATTTGCTCGCCAAATCAATGAGACTAAGCCATTCCGACGACTCAATCGGTTCAATGATTTGCGTATCGCAAAGCCTTTGCAGCTCCTTCTTCAATTGTTCTCTCAAGGCAAAAGGAACATTTCTAGCTTTATGTACACATGGAACATTATTGATTTTCAACACAATGCAATGTACGAATTTAGTCAAACAACGAAGTTCCTTCCTGAACAATTTAGGATACTTTACACACCATTTGGTTTTCTCAGCATCTTCAGTCACTAGTACCTGTTGGGGATGATTAGGGTCTAACACAACGCCCAGCATTTTTTGTTCACACCACCCCAGCAAGGATCTACCTTTTTCCACCACATATACCTTAAACATAAGCTCTTTATCCTTATGCGATAATTTACACATAAAAAAACCTAATAGTGGCAACTTAACTCCACAATACCCAACAGGTTGAACGTCAGGTGTATCTAATTCGCATTTGCCAATTTTTTCTCAAATGTCCTTATCAATTATGGTATAGGGAGAACATGAATCAGCCCAAACTGAAATCTTAGTGCCATTAAAACCTAACATACATTTAGGTGGATTGTAACCCTCATGAATCTCATTGATGGTATCTACTCCCACCACTAATATCTCAATATCATCAGATGAACCTTCATCACTGTGTTCTGTTATGGCATGAACTGAAGGTTTCCAACTGTTGGACGCACTGGCTTTACACATGCATGCAAAGTGACCCACCTTTTTGCACTTATAGAATTTTTCCTTGAGCGCTACACATCTGTCAAAATCAGCTGTATGTCTTGTACTGCCACACCTAAAACAAATGCGGCTACGCCTGGGATAATTTTTGAAAATCTTGTCATTTTCTTAACGCTATTTATCTCTACTGCACAAACCTTGGTGGTTTCATTCTTAATGCCATTGTCTGAACTTTGGTCAGATTTTAACTCTTTAACATACCTGGAAGTGTTCTCTATGCGCCTGGCAATTTCAATGGTTTTTTGTAATGAGGGATCCATTAATTCTAATAGCCTTTCTTGAATTTTAGTGCTGCTTGTTCTATTGATAAACTGATCCCTAATTATTTCTTCTTGTAAATCCTTAAATTTACAAGTCGACGCAAATGTTCTAAGCACCGAAATATATTGTTCAACAGATTGACCAGACTGCTGTTGTCTAGAGAAAAATGTATGTCTTTCAACAACTATACTGACCTTTTTACCCCAAAAATTTTTCCAAGACTTTTATTACCTCTAAATATTCATCTGAATTATCCTCACGTGTATCTTCAACAGTATCACCTTCGTGATTGCTAGGAACCCTGGAAAGTATTGGTAATGTTTTTAGCACCTTCCTGCCTTCAATGCCTAGATTATGTTTTAATAAGGCAGCTTTACGAGAACCTACAAAATCTTCTCCCCCAATTGCTTCGAGGTAAGTCTTGAATGACTCTAACCAAGCTTCCCACGGCATAATGGGATCACCTGGATTCTGTAGGAACTTGGGTGGAGCTACAATGGTAGATAAATCCATTTTTCTTAAACTTTACACAACCACCGCCTCAAGAATACAGTACACTGGTATACCACACAAAAGATGGTACTGGTATACCACACAAAAGATGGTTTTGTATAGTCAGAATAACACACAGTGCAGTATACTATTGTTAAAATAACAAACTAAAATAACTGAAGTCGTCACCATGGTCAGGTATTGCCCATGAACACCATACAGTATGTGGAGGTTGAGAAGTTAAATATAGTTAGATGTATCACCAGATCATTACACAGTATTTGCAGCCAGTTAAAATAATTAATTAAAATAATTAAAGTTGTCGCCGTTGTCACCCTTAAGTTGTGTGGAGATCCTCACATAAACAAGATAAATTGCACGCCTAGCTGTGCAGTTCACTGAACACAGTACTAGGATATTACGATAGCAACGTTGCACAAAAAAAAACAAGCCTAGTTGCTTATGGCTCGTTGCACTTCCCACCTTAATTAGTGCCTGTCCACTGTCCACGGCTGAAGTCGGTAGCAGGACGATGCGCAGGGTATGCTGAGAGGACAAATAGTAATGCAAAGTGCTACCTCTGTGAAGACACTTCCGCATGTGACACCAGCACGCATGCGTCGTAAACGTGCGCATCACTAATGTGCAATGCAGCACACGACACAGCTGAAGCGCGCTGCTCAAGCACTCCACGCGGCTTCCTACGCCGCAGAAGACAATGCCGACTGAGACGCGCTGCTGCCACCACACTCTGCCGTCTCAAACACTGCCATCAACAATGGATGCACAGCTAGCCATGCTCCGAAGCTGTTCAAAGGTAAGCACAACCCCCGCACAGGAGCCGTTGGTGCAGGTGAGCTCAAATCATAACAAGACTCACCGTTGCCGCCAGTACACACTGCAGTTAAGATTACCGTTGCCGCCAGTACACACCGCAGTTAAGGTCACCGTTGCCACCAGTACACACCGCAGTTAAGGATAAAAGCGGCATCCCATACACTCCCGCAGTAGGAGTTGTCCTGCCAGCCATTACTAGTACTCCCGTTACTAGTACTCCGCATCACCAGCACTGCCAGATCAGCAGATTACAACACGCACTTCGTGTTAAGAGCTTCAATTGGCATACCTCGTCAGCAAGGCACCTCACAGGAGAATTACCGGAACACAGCACGCATTGGTCCACTCCAGATCAATGAAGGTTAAGAAATCCGGCTCAGTTCAGGGGTTGTGGTTCCAATACACCTTCCTTCACGACTTGCAGCATCCCATCCTCGTCGCCATTTTTAAGAAGGGTGACACACTTGTAGGTTTGAGGAAAGGTTTATTGAGATAACTGGAACAACCCCTGAAGGCTCCTCTCCTGGCAGCAACTGACCCAGCTCTGTCCAAGCTTCCAGAACATTGTAAGACTCAGACATCGCTAGGTTACCTAGAACATGTTGCCAGGATACAACAGGAACCTTTCAGGTCTGCATGTTAACCACACTAAATCTACACTCTTCCCACTGGGGGTCGCTGAGAATAGTCACCTTGGACAGGCTGCTATCAACGGGTCTCCCATGGGAGACAAAATGTGTATGATATTTGGGAATCAGAGTTGCCCCCACAAAATAGGACTCGACAAACCTAAACATGGAAAGGGTTATGGAAAAGCTGGGCCCTGCTATTTGGTTCTGGAAGGCACTGCCCTTGATAAAAATGGCAATGCTATTCAGATGACTCTCTAAGCTGCAGGGCTCGCTTTATGAGATCCTCCACCGTTAATACATGGAGATAGACAAACTAATCACAGAAATGTTGTGCGTGGGGAACCGGTGAGCATCGGACCTAACACCCTCAAATGGACTTGGCTCCAGGGTGGCTAGAGCTGCCTGATATGGAGGCATACTATATGGAGGACCAATTACAACACGCAATACATTGGTAGGACCCCGATGACAGCTGGCAGAAACAAGGAGCTCTTGCGACATGGAGTCCCTGTATCTTTGCTAATGTGGGGGCAGGAGTGCCTTTAGATGCGACATATGTGGTGAGACTGACCTGCAGAATATGAGAAAAGGCAGTAAAAAAGGTGATCAAAAGAGTACCATATGCACGAGACATACCTATTTGGGAACTCCAACCATTTGTTGAAATGGCAGCTACCATGGCAGTAGAGAAATGGAAGAGAGGTGGCTGCAACAGACTGGGGGGCCAGTACACAGAAAATACGAACGATTCATCACAAGACTGCAGAGTATGGAGACCTGGGCCAGGGACACTATCTCCAATATGCTAAAGTCTCAGCCATAGCACACGAGCTATGGCTGTGTTTTCCGGAAGAGCCTCCATGCCAAGGACCCTGGGGGCAATTTTGGCATTGGCACGGGGAAAAGGCTGATATCACACCTCTACAGGGTGCTGCGGAATGATCATCCCATGCCACTGCTAAAAAGACAGGCAAAATGGTCAGGTACATTGGTGAACTAATCACGTAGTGGAGTGGGAAATGGTGCATAGAGGAGCGAGGCTGGTTTCTTACAATGTGCAGGTCAAGCTGATACAGTATAATTATACTCACCAAGTATACCTTACCCCCAAGACTTTGCATGTTATATATCTTACAAGAAAGGTGAGTTGTACGCATTGCGGTGAGAGGGGGCAGATTTCATAAACGTAGCCTGGACTTGTAGATCCCTCGGACTGTACTGGCAGGAGATAGTGGACAGGCTTAACAGAGCCACTGTGTGGAAGCACCAGCTTGACATCAAATCAGTATTGTTGGAGTTGCTCCCGAAGGGACAGAAACTGAGCAGGAAATTTCTGCTCTTAGGGCTGGCTTTGGCTAAACGGTACTTTGCCATTAGATGGTTCGCACACGACCCTCCCGGGGTGGGTGAGCAGCTCAGGGACATATCGTAGTGGACGGTGGAGGAAGAGGTGCACATGAAGCAGACCAGACACGACGACAGGGTCGAAGATGATTTATGAGCATGGGCAGCCATGTTGGGACGCTCTGAGGGACACCCTGACCACTAGCCACTGTGAAGATACGATCATTGAACCGCAAAAAGCGACATGATTAATTGAATGTTCGGATCAAAGGGGGGAGAAGGGTGTGCTTGACTCATGATAGCTTGGACTGCTCATGTCCGTAGACATTCTCTGCTGGTTAACTACGAACGTACGCACTGGGTGACCAAGGCTGGCCTCAGTAACAATAGGCCCTATTAATGGTATGGTGAAGCCAATGTATAAGGGCGACAATTGAGAGCAGTAGAGGGTTGGAGGAGTTGGGTGATTTGTTGGCTGAGCATTCATACAATGTATATGGTAAGCATGGAACCTGATTGGTATTTTATGCTATGTTAAAAAGTAATAAAGACAATATGAAAAAAAAGCATTAAACATTCAACATTTCATTGTCAGGATTGTAGTTTTATATTTACTCAGTTAGTTAATGCTTGCAAATTGTAGAAATCTCTTCTAGGAGCACTCTTTTATTGACGAGGTAGATGTATTGTGACAAGATTCAAAGTTAATGTGGACTACGAATGGTGGGAGCATGCTTTCAGACAGCACTACCAGCACTGAGAGAGCCACTTTGGGGTATCCCTGTTACTTTTGGGGTTTCACCAGGGAAACATGACAATGTTATTGTGCCCACACTGGCTTAGTTGAAACTTCATTTTCCTTTTTTTTGTATGCGCCCGATGTGTGGTCTCATTTCTTTTGTCCCCAGGCAGGGGCCTGGTAGGGTTGACTCCCCTCTCTGCGATTCTCCTGCTGGTGAGCGAGCGAGCTCTCTGTCTCTTGCCAAGCTGCAGCTGCTATGCCAGGATTGCAGTGTGGGAGGTGCTGCGATCCCCACACATGGGAGTTACCTTGGGCCTAGTGACCCCTGCCACACGGGTCACATCCAAATAGCCAGGGAGTGCAGCGACTGGGGCAAAGGAACAGGTGGACTGTGGCACACTTGAAACTGAGTTGTCAGTCAGGGGCACTGGATATTGATTTCCCTGGGGCACTTGTCCTCCTAGGCGGTGTAATGTAGATACAAATGTGGAGCACACCATGTGTGTTATGGTGGATGCCCCAGGCACACTGGCCTTCCCCACGTGATATCTGTTGAGCTGCAGGAATCAGTACTGGTTTTATCGGCTCAGCAGCCTCAGGGATCCACCGGGAGGCCTAGCATGAGTGCACCAGACTGATACAGTTTTCTCAAGCGCTTTTGGGTCATTTTGGACAGGATTTTCTGCTCTTGTCTACTGGTGGCTCACTGAAGTCACCTGGTGTTCTTCAATAGGGTCTCCTGCCCTCTAAATATTTGTGGATGATTTATGGAGATTTCGTTTGACTATTTTTTTTGAAGAAGAAGAGCTTGGAGACCTGCTCTCCTGCATCCAATTCCTAGTTGCTTGTTCTATGAACTCTCAAAGGTAGCACCCTGTGGGCCTCACAGCAGGCTGTCCCTTTGCCAGAACTCCCCAGATCCCATGACCTCCTGGCTGGGGTACTCATTCCAAGGGCTCCATCTGGCAAAACTGGTGCACAGAAGTCAGAGGGAACACTCTCTTTCAGGGTCTGGAGAAAATCCCCCCGTATTGGCCCAGACAGGGAGTTGGGAAGCCAATACCACTGGCTTGGAGAGAAGGGTTCAACATAGTCTCAATAAGTCTGGAATCCTTTCTGGGAAGGGGTTCATCCACATGGTGGTTCCTTCTTTTCTCTTCTCTGAAGTTTCTGTCCTTGTGCAGAGGTTTACAAATGAAAGTGGAGAATTCTAGAAGGTGGGCGCCTCTCGGCAAAGTCCAAAGATGTCACATTATGCCACAACCCCTGACGGACACTTGCGAGGAGCAGTCCACAGACGGTCCCACCCCCGCACAACATCTTGAATTTTTTCAAAGTGTCAGAATCAAGCTGTTGTCTGCAAATTACCTCCTTGCACTTTCTCTCTGCCCTAAAAAACACTGCGAAATTGGTTCTTTCTCTCCAAGACTTCAAAGGGAAATCCTGGTGTAACTGCTGCTAGAGTTATACCTGTCATCCCTTTCTCCCTATGAGAGGGGTATGCCAATGCTTGTCAGTTAGTGTTAGCTAATCAACCAATGCAGATTTTTCCCCCCAACTCCTTCCTTTACCAGGAGCAGGAAATGGGCTTATTGTCCAGGAGTGACTTTGATCTGCCAGCAGAGCAATTAACGTGTTCCAGCAGGGTAGTTCAAAAACCATATCTCATTAAGACAGGCACAGAGAAATATTGCAAAAACCTAAGAGCATGAAGGAGTGCAAATATGGCCAAATGGATATTTTGTTTGCTGTCCAGACCTTTTTAAATATAGCAAAAATGAACCAAGACATGTAAAAGTTAAAAGTACATATCCAACTTCTAAAATACACTTCACTCTGCATTGGCTGTTTAGGGCCTATCCTAGAGGTGACATATGCATTAAAAAGGAAGGTTTAGACCTAGCAAAAGGTTTATTTTACCAGGTCGAAGTGGCAGTTTAAAACTGCACATAGAGGCTGCAATGGCAGGCCTGAGACATGTTTTATAGGGCTACGTAAGTGGGTGGCACAATCTGTGCAGCGGGCTCACTAATAGCATTTAATGTACAGGCCCTGGGTACATGAGTATCACTTTACAGTGGATGTGTGCCATTGAGACTAAAGAAAATATTTTAATTAAAGGAATGTTGTCGCAATTTTAATATATAGGTACAAGCAAGCTTGACCTATAGGAAGACGGTCTTATTAATGGAATATTCCTAAACCAGGAAATACTGTCTAAAAAAAAAATCCAGCAAAGCATTCTTATCAGTGAGTTGCTGTGGTGACAAGTATCAGAGGCAAACAACCTCTTCCCAGTGAAACTTATAATTTTTTCCCTTCTGAATTAAAGGAAGCCCCTGGTCACCTTTAGCCATTGTCCATCTCTGCCTCCTTTGCATGCAGCAGCTGTGTTTGGCACTGAGGCCCTACACACTCTTAGCCTTGTAAGATGTAAAATGGAAGACGTCCATTTGGCTCTGAGGCCAGTGCCAAATGACTGCGAATATGCAAAGGTAGTCCATGTCTGTTCCAAGATCGAGACTAAGACAAAGGCAATCTAATTATGGTCCACATCTACAGGCCCTAGTAGACTTACTTTACCATTGAGAGGCAAATATTAAATGCCTTCAAGGCTGCTTCTTTTTTCACCTTAGGTGCAGTACTAGGTATATTAGTAGACAAGACCTTTGGACACCTACCATGTAGCCCCTTCATCTCATCACTATTCGACAATATCAGCGTAAGATCAGTGTTCTCAGTGTTCTGTGAATGGATCACACTTACCCTGTGGTGTAAGTGTGCCAGTCTTTGTGTATTTTATTGTAATTCATAGGCTAAAAACGCCATGTCACAGATTTCAGATGTTCTTTCTAAGCTGCAGACTTTGAGGTTTGCAAAGCCTCTGATGAGAGCAGACCGGACAGAAGGGAAGCAGCATTTTCCAATTAATTTTTAATTGCAACACAAAAACTGCGGCTGTTGAAGGCAGGGAGAGTTGACCCAGTTAGAAAGCCTGACTGCCCCCAGTCATGACAGCGAGTAAATTGCTCTGAAGGATGCAGCCTACATGCTCCACCGACTTTCTCATGCAAACAAGACAATGTGGAATCAATTATTCAGTAATTATGGTAGATGGCTTGAGTCCTGTTCCAGTCCCTTCTCGGCCTGGGTGCCAGAAAAAGGCTTAGCCTACTGCAACCATGATGGTGTTGTGGGAGCAGCAATTGTCTACAGGGGCTTCAGTGTTCCCCGTTTGAGCTATATCTGCTCTCGTTTATATCAGAAATACATGGTCAGTCTCAGCGCGACATTTGTGGTTACAGCCAAGGAATGTTGGACCCCGTTGGCACGAAATCCATGCAGTTGAGAACCGTGTTCATGATAACTGCCCATTGACGACTGTTGACCATTGTTGGGCGGTATTCTGGTTAAGTATTCTTGTTTTTGATTGGGAAGAAGTGAACTTGATTACACACCAATTAGAACCAGAGCTGGCCAGCTTTGAACATGCAAGATTAGAGGTGAGAAATTATGCCATTTTTTTGGACTTTTCTTGACCCAGTTGGTGTTGCATGAAGAAATGCCTCTCTGGAGAACGGATCTGAAAATCCCAGTCCCCACGGAGTCAGTCTTTCTTCACCAGGTGTTCTGCATGGATGTCAGGGCTATGAAAAACATAAACTCCATGGAACCCGACTACACACTTACAATGTAAGCAGGCCTGGCCTTCTCAAGTATGACTCCATATAGGCCCTTGGAACAAAGGCTTAAAAAAGACTGTCTTTGCAAGTTATGGAACCTTGCACTCATGATGCGTGTCATGCTGCCAATCCAAGGAAAACTATTAAGCAGGTGCAGGGAAATGAAACCTCGGAACCGTCTGTGTCTACCCATACCTTATTCACGTGACATTCTTCTGTGTGCTGTTCATCAGAGTAATATTTGCTTGGCTTCTTTTTATTTTCGATCTTTTCTTTTTTCTTTTTTTTTTTTATAAAAACGGAATTTACACACTGGGAAATAATTCTATTGTTTTCTTTTGCTATAGGCCCCCTAGGTTTTTTTTAAAGCTGTATCGCACTGCAACAGACTTCAAAATTATATTCAAGTAGCTTATATGAACAGCAAAATATATCATTGCATGTTGCTACTTCACTAAATCACATTGTGTAATGGGAGTAGTTATCAGGGCAGGACTGGGAACCCAAAGCAGCCCTGGCAAATTTTGTCAAACCAGCCCCCATTACGTGCAGAGGGAGCGAGCGTAGCAAGCGAGCCCTACTACTACAAGGAGCAGTTTGGGGGTACTCCCCCCCAAGAAAAGTTTGGAAAAATGGCAAAAATCGTCCCTTCTACAACACATTTGTCATTATATATACAATTGTATTAGTTTTTAAAGCATAGCAAATGATCCTTGCAGTGCACCAGGATACGGCAATCTTTATTGGGTCTTTTCAAATATTCCCTCACTAATACCCTCCAACAGTGCCTCTCATCTCCATACCCCTCTGTCACATGTATTTAATTTGTTTTATGTAGTCTCTCATACCTGTGTAAGGTGTCGGAGCATTATACATGACACACAAATACAGAGACAATGAATCATACGTGTAAACATCGGTGTATAGCAAATGTTCCATAAGACAAAGGGGACTGCAAGGTGTAGGATTCACATGTTATCCATACTGGTAGGGATTTTTTAAGATCGCTTGCTCTGGGGAAGCACAAACTCAGGATGCAGAACGCAACACAGTGGTTACGGTTGACTTTACCAATAAGAATTTATTTCTACCCAAACAAACCCTTTTTAGCAAAATAAGGATAATAAAAGCCTGGGGAAAAACATAAATTCTAACCTGGATTGCGATTGCAATTTATGAACGGCACAGTAACAAAAGGATCTCTGTGAAAAAAAGCAGTAACCCACTGACCTTTGCACATAAAACATTTGTTAGAAATAGAGGTTTCTGGTTGGCAGAGTATACGCCCTGTCCAAGCAGGAGCCACAATCCTACTCGGGGTAAGTCATATACACAACCTAAATTAACCTGTGCTCACCCTCTGGTAGCTCGGTACAGAGCAGTCAGGCTTAACTTAAGAGGCAATGTGAAACATATTTGTGCCTCACTTAAATTACAGTAACACAGTGAAAACACCACAAAAAAAACTCATATCAGTTTAGGGGATATATATTTGAGTAAATCAAGACTAAAACAACTAAAATCCAATAAGCAGAACTCGAGATATGAATTTTTAAAGATTAAATCCAAAAATAGTGCTTACAAGTTAATAGCGCTAAAAGGTTATTAAAGGTCACGCTAGACTGTGGTAAACCCAAAGTTCAGGCCAACCACAATGGAGGACAGATCGGCTACCGGACCCATGCAGGGCCCATTCAAAAAAGGACTTTTGTACGAAGCAAGTGTCAACATTGAAGACTCGATGCGTTGGTTCCGATTCACGCAGTCGGGTCTATGGGTGGGAGTCGAGCCTCACAGGATCGACGCAGTGTAGAAGTCGAGCCTCACAGCGGCGTCTTTGGATCGGCACTGTGTTGTCATCGAACCTCGCAATCGGGACCCCCGTCGTCGTCGGATCTGCACTGTGTCAGCGTCGAAGGGCACTGCGCCGGTTTTGATTAGCGCAAAGGTGTCAATGTGTCAGTGTGCTATAACCTAATTGTAATTGGTTGGTGCATCTTCCTTATTCTTGTTCTGTCCCTTGCTGCTCAGTCTATAATGATGTCATTTGGAATGTTGAGTGTGTGGGACTTGAGGAGATGTCAGTTGGAAGAGATGGGCTGAGCAGCAAGGAGGCTGCTCCTGGTGGGGCATTACATGGACTTTACCACCTTCCAGTTAGCTTTATCTGAAGCTGTTACTTTATGAATAAACCTACAACTTGTTTCTACGTGACCTGCCTACGAGACAATCTTTCATTTTAACACTGGCGACGATTTGAAAGAACCTACGTGTGTGCTACTTTAATGGTTAATGGTTTATGAAGCTTAAAGGATTTTCAAGACAAAAAGGAACTTCAAGAGAACTTACAAGCCTGTATTTGAGGAAACTGGCACCCCTTTGCCCCACCAGTGACCACTCCATCAGTCAACCTACCACATAAGTGCCAGTTCCTGTTGCACTTTCCTTTTTCTACCTTACTGCATTGGAACAATCACTGCGGGGTTTGCTGCCATCTTTCTGCCTTAGAAGTGTTGCTTTTACCTGAGCATCAACAGGTCTGAGTGCCCTGTTATCGCTGCTTGTGGCACGTTTGTATTGGTGTTATGTGTCCTTGCTATAGTCATTGGTGAGGCTGCTGGGTTGTTTGCAGGGGGCACTGAATTGACCCTGACTGACATTTCAAAGGAATTAGCAGCTGCGACGTGTGCTGGGGAATTGGCAACAGTGAACTGTGTTCTGGGGAAAACCGAAGTGTTGGATGACTTGCAGTACAGTAGACTTTCTCCCACTTTGTGTGCCAGGAGGATCTTTGGGTGACCATTGTGGAATTATTACCATGAGTATTGCTGCCCTTATGTCATCACTTGTCACGTCTACTGAGGTACTGTGTATTGGATATTGACTTTCATTGTTTCTTTCCACTGCGCATGAAATTTGGCAGTTTAACTGTTGCTTTGTTTTTCAAAAACAGTGCGCGAGCCAGCTAATGTGCTTAATCCTTACCTGCTTCGACTGTCGCGAGGAGCAGCTCCGTGGCCATTCTGACGGAGCTTAGCTGTTTCTACGGCGTTCATAGATGTGTCCAGCATTAACCTGCCGTGAGCCACTCGGCGTGATGCTGATGACGTGCCGCCATTTTAAGATTGGAACATGCTTTCATGCAGTTTCCAGCTGCCTACCACGTTTTTTAATTTTTTTTTGTCAGTTTCAATAAAGATAATGGAAACGTCATCGTCGTTGTGGATCTAGAATGTTCCTTGAGGCTGTATCCCCTTTCAGCCTACATTCCTGGCATTGAGCGTGTGTAAGCTTCAATTGGCCATCCTCCTACTTCAAAGTATGTACAGCGTGCAAAGGTTCAATAGCTGCACTCGAAAGCCTGTGAATTTATTTGCTTCACGTTTAGGTATTTTCAACCACAAATATTTTTTTTAATACAGCGCATTATCTCAGGTACTTTCTTTTAATCTTTGTGCATGGAAGTATGCAGTGCACAGTTGGGGAGCTGCTACTAGTTCTTCACTTGCATTGGAACACTTAGAACTTTGACTATGGACTTGTTTACATGATTATGCATCCTGGTGACTTTGACTTCTGGCGTATTGGAGTTCCACTTAACCATCGAGGATATTCTACTCGGGTGAGAGGTCGCTCACCGGCGAGTGCACAGTTTAAATGTTTTACGGTTTTAGTATTAGTATCTCTATTTTAGTCCTATATTCACACTATTTTACAGTGTATTCTTATTGTTTTCTGGGGTAGGGGTGCCCCAGTCCTGGATCAGAGTTCCCCATTTTTGGTCTTACTTAGTTTCTTCAGGGAGGCGTTTCCCCTATAGGGAGGTGTTTTCCCCTATGTGTGTTTGTTCAGTTCACAGGGAGTTGTGTTCCCTATTACGGTGTTTCTTTAGGGAGGTGTTTCCCCTATAGGGAGGTGTTTTCCCCTATTACAGTGTGCTTGTTCAGTTCACAGGGAGTTGTGTTCCCTATTACGGTGTTTCTTCAGGGAGGTGTTTCCCCTATAGGGAGGTGTTTTCCCCTATTACAGTGTGTTTGTTCAGTTCACAGGGAGTTGTGTTCCCTATTACGGTGTTTCTTTAGGGAGGTGTTACCCCTATAGGGAGGTGTTTTTACCTATTACAGAGTTTTTGAGTTTCATAGGGAGGTGTGTTTCCCCTATTACAGTATTCAGTGTGTAATTGGGAGGTGTATTCCCCTATAGGGAGGTGTTTTTCCCTATTACAGAGTTTTTGAGTTTCATAGGGAGGTATTTTCCCCTATTACAATGTTCAGTGTGCATTGGGAGGTGTATTCCCCTATAGGGAGGTGTTTTTCCCCTATTACGGTGTTTTGAGTTTCATAGGGAGGTGTGTTTCCCCTATTACAATGTTCAGTTGCATTGGGAGGTGTTTTCCCCTATAGGGAGGTGTGTTTCCCTATTACAATGTTCAGTGTGTCATGGGGAGTGAGTTCGTGGGTAGTGAGTACCCAACTAATGAGTTTCCCCTAAGGGAGGGGATGGGGCATTCATTCATTTGCTTTAGATATTTTTCTTGCATTCATTTGCTTACTTGCATTTGCTTGTGGTGTTTTTTTTATGCATTCATTTATCTAATGTATTTTCCGGATTGAGTATTTTCTGATTACATTATGTACATTCAACTGCTTAATGTATTTTCTTACTAATTCGTTTAAGTTGTTTATTCTTGTTTACGTGCCAATGTAATTTTGTTCTTTGTGCCTTAATGCATTTATATCTCTTTGCTATTTTTTTGGCATTATTCATGTTTAGTTTCCCTAAGGAAGGGAGATGTGCAATAACCTAATTGTAATTGGTTGGTGCATCTTCCTTATTCTTGTTCTGTCCCTTGCTGCTCAGTCTATAATGATGTCATTTGGAATGTTGAGTGTGTGGGACTTGAGGAGATGTCAGTTGGAAGAGATGGGCTGAGCAGCAAGGAGGCTGCTCCTGGTGGGGCATTAAACGGACTTTACCACCTTCCAGTTAGCTTTATCTGAAGCTGTTACTTTATGAATAAACCTACAACTTGTTTCTACGTGACCTGTCTACGAGACAATCTTTCATTTTAACACAGTGTTTGCAGCAAACAGCTGCAGAACCCACTTCTGAGGCCCAGGACTGGAGGGGGCATCTCAGGCAAGGGTAGGACACCCAGATGGCAGAGTCCAGCGGCACTAGCAGAGTTGCAAGAAATATTTTGCGACCCTGACACTACAGAGAACAGGAGGCAAGCCAACAAGCCCTTGGAGAAACTTGGGTTCAAGGATGTTCTCTCACTTTCAGGCAAGAAGCAGCAGGCCAACACAGCAGAGCACATAGCGAAGTGGCAGTCCCTCATACAGCACAGCAATCCGCAGGCAGCAGGCCAACACAGCAATCCAGGTAACAAAGTGGAACTCCCTCCCACAGCACAGCAGCTCTTCTTCCAGGCAGAATGTCCTTGGTTCCAGCAAAGTTCTGACTTGGTGGTGTCAGGGGTCCAGGACTTTTACCCAAATGTGCCGTTGGAGTGGGGGAGACTTCAAAGTGGCCATTGAAGATCACAAGGTCCCTGCCTTTCCTGCTCTGGCTCCAGACTCACTACGGGGGTATGCAGATATTTTTGTGGGGACAGGCACTGTCCTATTCAGATGCTATTGTCAGCTCCTCCCTCCCAATCTACCTCAGGAAGGCCCATCATCCTGGTGATGGGCCATCAGGATGCAAATGTCACACCCCAGCTCCCTTTGTGTGACTTACTAGAGGAAATGCACAAAGCCCAGCTGTCACCCAACCCAGATGTGTATTCAGAGACAGACAGAGGCACAGAATGGTTAAAGTAACAAAATGCCAACTTTCTAAAAGTGGTGAAACAAGGGGGGTTTTGTCCAAGCTCCGGCCCCAGGTATGACATATCAATACGCGCAAAAAAAGAGAGACCTGGCTACCATTTTATATTGCTGCTATTTATTTAAGCAGACTGACAACCTAGACTTAATAGTTCATAGGCTTAATGTGATATACTCACAATTAATTTGTATTTTTGGTTCTATTACAAACATTTTGCTCATGTCTGAGTAGAATACACAACCAATTAACATGATAAGTAAAACATGGAATTGTGAAGACAAAACAATAATAACATTCATACAATATGTGCAAGTGTTAAAGAATATTCGAGATTTACACCAGCAGATATAATTTACATAAAGCAATCTCTGTGGCCCTACGCCTTGGTGCTAGTTGAGGGATTGCTGCCACAAGGGTAGCATACTTTTACTCTGTGGGGTTAGTTTATGTAAATAAAGCCTCCTCAGAGAAATGTAACATTTTTTGGAGAACCCTTTGTGGAAAAAAGAGGAAAAGCCGACGCGTTTCCAATCCCGTTGATGAGTCACTGGATTTTCATCAGGGCTGGGGCACGGTGTAACCTGTTGATTAAAATCAATAAAAAAACTGATTACCTAAAATTACAAGCCTTTCTCGTTTTTTACATGGTAATCATGCGTGTTAAATTTGAAATATACCTTAAGCTGCAAGCAAGAACTTTCAAGCTTCTTATTGCTGCTGTGTTCTTAATTTTAGGACCTGAAAAAGCGCAAACATCTAGTGTCAGTATCACATTAAGTGTGTTTCACACTTCATGTACTGGAGTCAAAGAAGAATTTTGACTTACGATGTTTTGACGAGGAGGGGGCTAAATGTTTTTGCAGTTATATATCTTCTAACTCTATGGCTTTCTGTTTCTTATTGGCATACGTGATCTGAGGGTAAACAGAGGGAACCACCTCATTTTAGTAAGACGCTGAATTCACATTGTTTAAGGAATTGCAGTGGAAAGAATCTTTTATTGCAGGCAACTTACTTGAAAGCGTGCATTTGCTTTTCATTTTTTTAAAAGGCTTATAATTTTAGGTAATCAGTTTTTTTACTGATTTTAATCAACAGGTTACACCGTGCCCCAGCCCTGATGAAAATCCAGTGACTCATCAACGGGATTAGAAACGCGTCGGCTTTTCCTCTTTTTCCACAAAGGGTTCTCCAAAAAATGTAAAATTTCTCTGAGGAGGCTTTATTTACATAAACTAACCCCACAGAGTAAAAGTATGCTACCCTTGTGGCAGCAATCCCTCAACTAGCGCCAAGGCGTAGGGCCCCAGAGATTGCTTTATGTAAATTATATCTGCTGGTGTAAATCTCGAATATTCTTTAACACTTGCACATATTGTATGAATGTTATTATTGTTTTGTTTTCACAATTCCATGTTTTACTTATCATGTTAATTGGTTGTGTATTCTACTCAGACATGAGCAAAATGTTTGTAATAGAACCAAAAAATACAAATTAATTGTGAGTATATCACATTAAGCCTATGAACTTTCTAAAAGTGGCATTTTCAGACTTACAATTTAAAATTCGACTTACCATAAGTTTTCCCAATTAGAAATGACACTTAAAAGATGTTTTAAGGCAATCTCAATGTTAACCTATGGGAGAGATATGCCTTGCAGTAGTGAAAAACAAATTTAGCATGTTTTTACCACCAGGACATGTAAAACTCAAAAGTACACGTCCTACCTTCTAAATACACTGCACCCAGCCCATAGGGCTGACTAGGGCCTACCTTAAGGTGACATATATGTATTAAAAGGAAACGTTTCGGCCTGGTAAGTAGGTTAACTTTCCAGGTCGAAACAGCAATTTAAAACTGCACTCACAGGCTCTGTTGTGACAGGCCTGAGCCATGTTTAAAGGGCTACTGAAGTGTGTGGCACAATCAGTGCTGCAGGCCTACTAGCAGCATTTAATTTACAGGCCCTGGGCCTTTTACTAGGGACATATAAGTGAATTAAATATGTAAATTGTGGATAAGCCAATATTACCATGTTTTGAGTGCAGAGCATATGCACTTTAGCACTGTGGTAAAGTGCCCAGAATCCTAAAGTCAGCAAAAATGTAGTCAGCATTACAGGAGGTCAAAAGGCAAAAAGTCAGGAGAAACCACGCCAAGGATGCCAGGTCTAACAATACTTTTCTGTGATCTGCATAGTACACACTCTTTGCTGCAAGCATATTAACCCTCTATGCTACCTTAGATGAGTCAAAGCTGCCACTAAACAAAACTCCGATCAGCAGGTACATTAATCACCAGAGTACTCTTGGCACTTTTATTGTTGAGTGAAAACTGTTGGATATAGAAGGGACTCTGCAGTGCTTTTAAAACTGCTGCACTGCTACAAAAGTGCCCCCCCACCCTTCCAGCCTCCCGGCGAAATGCCTGAGGCCAGTCCCGCCTTGGTAGTTATTGAGCTTTCACATAAACCCAATGGTCACCTAATACAGACTGCTGAAGTCTAGAAGTTTCAAACATTGTTGATTTTCAGAGGAGGGGTGGTAGTCTACTTCAGTCATCTGGCTGAGGAGTTTCTTATTTCAGGGGGAAAAATTGGAAATGCTATAATGTGTGGAGTGTGCTATGGAAGGATCGTGCACCCAGTAACTTTAAGGTAACCTGGACCATATGCTCAGGGGCATCTTCCCTACCTTCACTTCTTATACAGTGGTGCAGGCACGTCACCTGTGACCTGGCTTGGCAGTACGGGCTGGACTGTTCCCTTGAGGAGTAGGGTCAAGACTGATTTGCATATGGCTGGGTCCAAATTGGGGTGGCATCGTGAGCAAAAGAGCGATGGATTAAACCCAGATCTCTTGACTTGGGGTGAGTAGCTGAAAGGTTTCAGCACTCCGTCCATCATCTTGTTGTGTTTGTAGTGATTCTAAGGAAGACAGTTGGGATGAAGAGTGAGGAACTGGTGGGAGTGTTATGAATAAAGCACTTACCAAACTCTTTGTGTGTGGTGTTGACATCTTGGATCCTCATCCGGATCCTACAGTATTTACCTACCAGGTACTGTTAATACCACCTATTCTGAATTTCCACCCAGAGTATGTTATGTTATGTTAGCTGGATTTGTAGAGTGCAACTGATCACCCAATAGGGTATCCAGGCGAATATGGGGCATAACATGTTGAATTCTGTGCTTACCGCACCAAGTTCTGCATGGCATTTTCCCCAGTGTACTTTGGCAGGTTTGGCCAGCTGCAATTTGACCATGCAGTAATGATTACAATACTTATTATCCTGATGTGCAGTAATATGAGTTACTACACTTATCAACATTTAACACCCCACTCGAGATGGGTCATTTAAGCAAATGTGCACAGGCATGTACAAGAATTTACAATTACACTAGTGTGCTTGCTCATCACATGCATACTGGCCCAAAAGCCTAGGGGGCATATTCACAAGGAGCTATCGCCGAATTAACGGCACTTTATCACAGCCAAAGTCGTGATAAATGTACCCCCCCCCATCACAAGCCGGTGTAAACAGCCCACAGCACCAGTTTACCCGCGATAGCAGCCGCAAAAAACATCGCCACAGAGGACCCCCGCAAATATTGCTAATGAGATGCAGAGTAGGCGTTCCCGTGCCAAAAGCCGAGACAACATCACACCTCAACATTCACAACCACCAGCCACATCGGCGATAAGAACACAAAACAGGCGATAAGACGCGTTAGCACCAGGAAACTTACACCTGCTCTGACCTGGTGTAAAGTCGGATGGCAGCCAGCACCACAAAAGGGAGCACAGCCCAGGGCCACATCCAAAGGGCAACAGATGCCATGGAGCCACCCATCATGCGGCCCGGACACCCAAGAGGGCCACAACACCCACCTCCACCACCCCAGGACCCCAACCCACACCCGGGACACCCACCCCCCCGGACCACCACAGACGCAGCGCAGACAAAGACAGCTGAACCCCAGGAAACCTACCAGCCGCACAGACCCAACATCTGACAATGTCACCGTCCACTACAGGCTGAAAGGGACAACCAACCTACGCATCCTGACCATCATCGCCTAACAGGCCTACGGCACCAACACAGCGGACAACCAACATCCCACCCCACACAAAGCTGATGGCGTGGCTGCACCTGTTGGCCCCTGGGACCCCCCAACCAACACCCGCCAGAGTCGGAGGAGTCTCACAGCCAGCCACATCCAAGTCCCCCACACCTGTCCTGGACAGCACCATCACCCTGGTACCCCAGTCCCCATAAGTACAACACAATGCGCAGGATCCGCTGGAGACCAAGCAAGGACCATACGCCCAAGCAGGATGCACGCACGTGTTGGGGGCAATACACAGCACACATGTACTACCTGTGCCCCCTGGTGACACAGCACACAATCACCACAACAGGAAGCACACGTCTCACATCAATGTGCAGGCAACAACAGAACACCGTGGAACACCCAACAATGTCGCCTTCAAATACACAGCCAGTGTGCATGATACCTTCATCCTCCGACAGTCCATCATCAACCAGCGTTCCCAGGATGGCAACATGGGAAATGCACAGCCCCTTGGCAATATACAAATGAACACCCCACACACCTCAACTCCACAACCATGCAACTCACAAAGCTGGCAATGCACACGTCACAAAATCACATACAACAACATGCCCACCCACCAGACACGACAGAACAACTTACAATGTCCACATGGGCAAGCCCTGAACATGAGCCAGCAACGGCATGGTACTTCAGCCACATAATAGCCGAATGTGGGGAGAGGTGGCAACCAGGCATGTGTGAAGGATGCAGTAGAACCATGATTGGGAAAGTACACAATGCCAAGAGTGCTGGAGATGTGCTGGACACCTCACAGTATGCAGAACACACCCATATCCATGGCGACATGCACCGCTTGTGTGTGGAGTGTAGTGGACAGTGGACGCCACCATGTCACCCCAGCGAGTGGGGGACCTCGCAGAAATGTTGCCTGTTATGCCCCCCCCTAAGCGTCAGCGGAGTGGGATGGCCCGGCGTACGCCACGCCAGCGTAGGGGTGTGAATAAAAAGCACGTAGGCCTGGGCGTGGTCCTCTTCCGGAAAGACCCACATCTCTGCCAGGGCGGTGCCTCCCACCTTGCCACGAAGCCGACGCCATCCTCGTGAGCGGAGTTGCCTGCGATGCTGTGCGCCTGCCGGACCCCGGCACGCTGGAACACGAACCTGTCAGGCCAGCCCCTGCGCAGCCAGGCCACACTGATCACCTTCCGACACCGGCGTGTGTCAAGGAGGGCCCACCACGTGCCAGCGCAAGCCCCAAGCCCGAGACCTGAGTCCTTGGCAGCCACCTCAGACCATCACGGCCTCCACGACACAGGCCCGCTTTATTCCTTTTTCGTTGAAGTACTCCACTGCCGCCCCCGGCCTACTCTTCGGACCAGTAGGTCCCATATGTGAAACTGTGTCCTGAGTCATGAATGGCAGTGACCCCAAATCCGGGCCAGCGGCCACAGCACCAGACCCCCTCGATCAGTGAGGCATAGTTCCATATGGGCGTCTTGCGACACGTGGTGCCACTAACCCTGTTCAACGTCAGCCGGCTACACGTGGTGCCACTAACCCTGTTCAACGCCAGCCTGCTACACGTGGTGCCACTAACCCTGTTCAATGCCAGCCTGCTACACGTGGTGCCACTAACCCTGTTCAACGCCAGCCGGCTACACGTGGATGAGGGACCAGGACTACCCTGCTGACCAGTAGGTCACACATCCAGCACCTAGTCGCAAAGCACGAATGGCGGAGTCCACACCAGTGGTCGCACGGAGAGGTGTAAGAGGAAGATACAGCTCAGTCCGGACGAATGCTGGGTCACATACACGGAGGTGACCTTAACACGGGGTGCCACTGAACCTGAACTACGCAGGCCGGTGGGGCCATCCAACCTATGCCGGAGACACTCGGTGAATGGGCCGTGCTGACCGCTGCCTCAGGCCTACACCACGGTCAGGTAGGTCACACATTTGGAACTGAGTCTTGATTACACCATGGCAGTGAACATTATTTAAGGCAGAGAACAATTCACTATACACCCTCCGATGTGGTGGCAACAAGTCTGTGCATGACATCACAACCACACGTGTCTGTGGGCCTACGCGGACCACTGCCCTCGGCCTACGCTGCGCACGAGTGGGATCACAGATTTGGAACTGAACATCGGTAATTCAAAAGGCAGAATACATTTCTTCGCACGCACGGAGGGGCGTAAGAGGATGACACGTTGCAGTCCGGAGGGAACAGGATCAGCGTCACGGAGGTGATTGAACACTACCGACAACTGCCACTGTGTCACTAACTCTGTGCCTCGCGAGTCAATGACCTGTGGCTGTGGGCCACTGCTGACCGCTGCCTCCGGCCTACACTGCGGTCCAGTAGGTCACAGAGCCTTGATTTGGCATTCTTGGAGTTCACATATGTGTACCGGCATCATCGCAGACTGCATCCCCTCACAGCACCTGTGCCACAAAGTTTGTTCCCCGACATTCATGGACACTCACTGGTCGTACATTGGTGGCGTTTGAGTCTATGGACTAGGGGCTAGTTTTCATCCTCATGTAGCTGATCCCGAATTGTTGGTGTAAACGAGGGTTGCACTTTCTACTCCTCCATTTGCTGCTTCCAGATAACATCAGACCTTCCGCATCATGCCCTGGAGGACACCTTCCACTGTCCCCCAAAACCCTCCGCAACATACACCTCGGACATTGATGGGGACCCGCTCAGGTCGCATGGCCCATCTGACTGCACCGCAAGTCACCGTCCCGTGGCTGGGTGCCTGTGCCGGTCGAAGTGCATCCGGGGCCACTAACTCTGTGCTGCTCAGGCCTGGGACCCCCTCCTTCTGAGACATTGAATGGCCTCTGTAGCGATGGTCTTGGGGTCATCAACGCCATGTGTCTGTGGCCCTGCGCTGTCTGCCTCCTCCGGCCCCAACTGCGGGCCACCAGGGCCCACACATGGCATCGAGTCTTGACCGGCCCGGATGTCGCATCACCGCAGGAGGCACACGCCACCACCGTAAGGACCACCTCCAACCGCCATCTGGCAGAGTCGAAAGGGTGGTCCTGACAGACCTACGGAGTTGCTCAGACCTGTCATGGATGCCATCATCGGCCTGCTACCCTGCTCAGCACTCCAGGTGCCAGTGACTCAGTGCACCGCAAGCCATTGTCCGTTACTGATTGAGTTTTGTGCTGTTGTGAGGTTGCGCAGCAATGTCTCCCCATGCAGTGGGGAAGATATGGGACTATGATGAGGAAGATGTGTCAAGTGTGCGGACGGGAGGAGGCACAGACAATGGGAGGGCAGGAGGCAACAGCCCCTAGGCAGGAATGCAGACTGGTGGTGGTGGTCAAGCTACACACCCCGATCTATTACTGGGTATTGCGCTGTGGACTGCGGACGCAACTGTCACCTCAGGCAGTGTGGGAGACCTGGGACGTTGATGAGTAAGTTGATGCAGGTGTAACATACCCCACTGCATGTGCATCAGGACTAACCGGAAGGGACACAATCCTAGCAATTTCTTCACATGAGCGTGCTCTTCTCTAGTGCCCCTACCTCAGTGCACTGCAACTCACGGAACCTCCTGACTGAATATTGGGTGACCTCTGTCCTTACTCCGGATCCCTCCATGTTGCTCTGCAGTTGACTCTGTTATGCTGGTGTTTTCTGGTTCCATTACACTGGTGTCCACTGTTCAGGTTGTTGCCAGCACCAAGCACTCCGTGCGGGCTGGCTTATACTCACCCCACACACATGCAGCACAGGCGTCACTGTACATGTGGCCCTGCCAATAAAGGGGCCGGGCGCACGTGTCTGTAGCCAGTTCAACATGATATGTGCATGTGTCCCTGTGGTCTTGTTGTATGCATGGGGGCCCTGGGCCCTATGACATTACATTGTGCTGTGTACAGCGGACGCAGACATGTCACCGCAGGCAGCGGGCTAGAACCTGGACATGTAGCTTTGTCGTCACCCACTCAATTCGTAAGGGGAGTGGACTGTGCTGTCGTATGCTGAGCCAACGTGGGTGTGTGACTGATATGTGCGTGCCCCTGGGCGTGGTTCTGTACTGGGTATGTGCATCTGCATGTGTCTCTATGGAAGTGTGGGTCTCCTTTGTGGAGTGTAGGTGGTCCCTGAAGGGTATTGGACACCCACGTATGTGTTCTAGTTCGCATTCCATGGGTTGGGCAACACCCGCACCTATTGGGCCACCTCCTTTTGGCGTTCTGACACCTGGCATTTGGGTGCCATGTGTGGGTGGGTGAAGTGTTGTGAGCCAGCCGAAATTGCGGGTGCTTCATGTTGTGTGGTCTGTTGCAGGAGCTGGGTTCTCCTCTGAGTAGCTTGTCTGCCCTGGTCCTGGTGGTGGGTTGTGTGGGATGTCCATGGGCTGTTGTAGGGCGTCGGTGTCGAAGGTGTGGTGTTCGTCTCCGGCATCACTGATGGGTTGTCTGTTCTGACCTGCTAGAGGTGTTGTTTGTCCCTCTGCATTGTGAAGGGGAGGTGCATGTTGGCATTGTGTTGGCGCCTTGTTCTTGTCGACATGCAGACTGTGTGACAATGTACATTGTGACTGTTTGGGCGGTGGTGGATATTTGATTTGGGACAGTGTACATTTGGCCTACATGGCTGATGTGGGGTTGTAGGGGTAGATATGCATCTCACAGTTCCCTGCTCTGTCCAATGTGATTGTTCTGTTTCTGCGCCTGGGCAGACCCAGTTGTGTCCCCTGTTCTGCAGTGTGGGTGTTGCACTTTGTGCCACATTGTCATGGTATGTGCTGTGATTGCTATGTGTGTGTGCTGCAGTGTGCCACGGGGATGGGGGACATGTCCCTGGGTAATTGTGGGTGTGCAGTGTGCTACACCTCATTGTGCATGTGTGCCATTGTGCCCATCACCCCCGTCCCCCCAGTCCCTGTTGGATCCTCACCCTGTTGTTGTTGTGTCAGGTCCTGTCGAGCTGTGTCCGTACTCCCTACTCCTTGCACCGTCTCCACACTGATGACTGTGGCCTGGGGTTCCTCCAGCTCATCCTGTGGCGCTGGACTGCCACCTGCTGTCACCGTTGCTGCCTTCCTGTTGGCAGCGGGTTTGTGCCTGGTTTAGGTTGTCACGTCCTGGCGGAGCCTCTTGTCCTCCTGGATTGGCCTCCTCGGCACTCCGACTGCATTCCAGGTGGTCTGCTTGTGGGTCAGTTGCTGGTAGTGTTCTGTCACCTCCGTGACGCTGGTCTTATTTTCCTGCGGTCTGCACCCCGTCTTCCTCTCCCTTTTCTCCTTGGCCTTCCCCGTCCCGGTTGTTCCTTGCTGGTGGTCTGTGGGGGTTGTGGGGTTCGCGTTGACCTCTGCGCTGGGTCAGGGTGCATCCATGTTGCTACGTGCTTTTGCTTGTTTCTGGTGTTGTTTCTGTGGTTTTTATGGTGCAATTTCCCGCCAGATGCGTGGGATTTGCAGGCCTGTGGCTGCTTTTCGCTGCTTTTTTTACCGCGATTGGCCTCATCGCATGATTTCTCGCGTTTCGCAATTTTTCGGCGTGGCGTTGATTTTCACGCTGACATTTGACGCGTTATCTGGTGACTATAGCATGGTACCGCCTTTCTTGCTGCTCTTCGCCGCCAGAGGAAACTCCAGGGTCCAGGTTCCCTTGCGGCCGAGAACGCCGCCGACGCCCGCATCACGCGCCTGGAGGCGCTTTGAAATTCGCTGCAGGGCTCCCGCAGCGCGGGAAGCCCTTCTTGCTGCTCTTTGCCGCCAGAGGAAACTCCAGGGTCCAGGTTCCCTTGCGGCCGAGAACGCCGCCGACGCCCGCATCACGCGCCTGGAGGCGCTTGAAGTCGCTGCAGGGCTCCCGCAGAGCGGGAAGCCCTTCTTGCTGCTCTTCGCCGCCAGAGGAAACTCCAGGGTCCAGGTTCCCTTGCGGCCGAGAACGCCGCCGACGCCCGCATCACGCGCCTGGAGGCGCTTTGAAATTCGCTGCAGGGCTCCCGCAGTGCGGGACGCACGCGGGCGAAGCCCGGGCCAAGGGCGTGCCCGTCTGCGCCCGTCAGCGGCAGGAAGAGACGGGGCAGGGCCACCCCCTTTGGTCTTTCCAGCATTTATTTTGACTTACCCAGCTGCTGGTATTGTACTTTTTGATTTCTGTATTGTGCAATTTGTTTTCGCCATCCTCTGATAAGCTGACCTGGGGATTTCTATATTTGTTGGTGCTGTTTCTGTTTGGTTTTGTGGGGAGCGAGGGTTTGGATAGTGGTTTTAAAGAGTCGAGAATCCCTCCTGGGTCTATCGTGTTCTCTACTACACTACGTAGCTAAAGAAAATTTCTGAAATGGGCAAAAGGAAGAACCTAGACAAGGTGCAGGGTACGGCCAATTCTAAAAAGAAAAAGAAGTCCCTGGGCGCTATGTGCCACGAGACTATGGATCGAATTGAACACATTTTGACTGAGTGTCAGGAAATAGTAGATATAGACCCATTGAAATCTCCCGTTCAGGTGGGTAGTACAACACCAACTTTAAATAGAGCTGAAGACCCAACAAACCCTTTGGGCCCCACAGTTAGCCCCATAGTTAGCGCAACTCAAGGGGAAAGATTAGTTAAGCGAGTCCCCAGCATGTTCCAACAGCGTGCAAAAGGAAAGAGCAGGGGCTCAAAAAGACGGTCACTGGTTTTGGAACCCGATCAGATCACGTCAGCTCTAGGTACTCAGTCAAATGGGTTACCTGGTACCGCTCAAGCTATCCAAATAGAGTGCTTCAATAGATTCGATGCCATTGCCCCCATTGATGTAGAGAGTATAGGAATGGGACAAAAAAACCTTGAATCCTCTTATAATACTGTTTTGCCTGAAGTACTCGCACTGAAGTTAGTTATAGAGTCACTAAGGGATGAGGTGGCCGCTCTCAGGAGGGAGGTTATCACCCTAACTGAGAGGGTTCCCTGCGGAAAAAATGTATTTCAAGGGTTGCCCCCCGTATTACATTCAGCAGTACATCTTTCAGTAGTGGATAGAGACAAGGGGCATTCTCGGGGCAGTGCAGAGAGCTCCGAGAGACCCCCTCTCCCTAAAATTCCCCTGACCACACCTAACCCCCAGGCAACAAGTCTTAGGAACCTTCACCTAAACCGCACTGATGTAGTGACACAAACAAAAAATAGGTTGCCAGGAGCTGCTTGTGCTAACACACATTCGAGGGCCACGGACAGAGGCGAGGTGACATCTGTTAGGAATCATGTCCCGGGATTAGTAAGGGAAGGTGTTTACATGAATCAGAGTAAACTGTCTGTTCAGAATGTGATCTATCTTACCGAAGTGCCCAAACTTTACCGGGTAGGATTGGAGGACCATGAAGCCCTGAAAAATAAGGTCATACATTGGCTGCGATCATCCCGTCACTGCTGTTCAATAATCAGAGACGATATTGAATATGCAGAGAGACTTACTCTCCCTGGGGTGGCTAGTGACATGATTGAAGTGAGATTTTCCAATAGGGACATAGTCGATGGGCTCCTAGCTATGGATTTCCGTACAATCCCCGGCCAATACTTCTATTTCCATTAGATATAGGTGTCCATCCAGATCAGAGTTAGTTCCCCATAGTCTGTCTGAAGAAGGTCCTGGTTGGAGCAGTGTTGGTGTACTATGTGGCCGTAGGAGGACCACCGCATCAACCTCAATCTGAAAACATGCCATCAACAACCGGGGTAAGCAACCATGTCTCCTATATAGGGGATTTGGTTGCTACTAAAACTAGTGCCCCAGTACCGGTGGGTCCCGTATGGGATCACGGAGCATTGGGTTCTCATGCTGAGGAGTCTTTGACGGCTAGCGTTAGCGATGGCCCTGTCCCTAGTTCTGCCGCTAGCTATGCGGCAATAAGTGGAATATACTCTGATTCTGGTTTAAGGGTTTTAGTATGGAACGTGGCCGGGATCATAAAACTCCAATTAGATCCTGACTGGTGTCGCTTTATTGATACATTCGATCTTATCCTGTTCCAGGAAACATGGAGTTTGGTCACCCCACACAGAAATGGCTTTTCCACCTATGCCATTGAAGCGATTAGGAAACATCAGGGTGACCCTCTGGAGGCCTCGCAGTTTGGATAAAAAATACACTGGGTCTCAAAGTCAAGCCACTATATGTTGATTCTCAAGATATCTTGGCCTTGGAATTGACCTTGACAGGGGGGTGGAGGGTTAAAGTACCACGACGGTGCCGCTCTATTGGTGGCAGGTGACTTTAATTGCACCTTTGAACCCCTTGCTTCCATCCCTCCATGGCCTTACAGAGGATTGGGATTGTGAGTGGTCAATTCCCCCCCTAGACCTTCCAAGGGTAAAATGGACTAAGAGAGGTGGCCAGGTGTTTGCCCTCACTTTACAGCACGATCTAAGAGCCACTAATGGCAGAACCAGGTTGGATCCCAAAGGGGAACATACCTTCAACAGACCTGGTTATTCTAGCAGGATCGATTATTGTTTAATTTCTCCCAACCTTTGGCCACATGTAGAAGATATAGTAGTGGAGAAAAGATCTGAGAGTGACCACAACGCCCTAGTCCTCACCCTCTCAAATGTGGGCCCCAAGCAGACTGTCATCAAGGGGGGGGCCAGACCTGGGCTTGCTCACTGTTGCTAATAATCAAAGGACTATAAAGTGGAGTTGGGTGGAGGCACATCCTGCTGGCCTAGAGGTAGTGAAGGATAAAGTTAGACTACTGATTAGAGATCTGGCTGCTCTTCACCCAAATGTTGCAATTGAGACCCTTGGGCCTTGTCATGTGCTGCTCTTTAATGAGGTGAGGGACACACTTAGCCGACCGCCAAAAGCTCGAGAAAAGAGGGTAAATGTATAGATCAGTCGCAAGAATCAAAGAGCCCTTGGTATAACCAGTGCTGTAGGAAGGCAAAGGGGCGCTTATCAGTGCACTAAAAAGAAGGGCTTACACTGAGATTGCAGTATGTAGGGTGGAATACAGAAAGGCCATCGGTAGAGCTAAAAAGAGTGGGAGGACTCTCTTTGGTCCTCTTTGCACACCGCACTAGCTGATAGAGACACCAAATCGTTTTGGAGACAAGCAGCACACTGGCTCAAGGGAACTAGGCAAAGTATGGATTTCACTGTCCAACCAGAAGAATGGGTTGCTTATTTTGGTACCCTATATGGCTCCGAACCTTTAACTGATAGTGAGCCAACAGAGGAGTGGGCTGAGTCCCTGGGTGGCGGCGGGGAAACCCTGGTTTTCTCACTAGAGGAAACTAAGCTAGCAATTTCGTCTAGTGTCCCAGCGCGAGCCCCAGGTCCCGACAGAATCCCCAATGATCTGTTTAGAGAGGACATAATGCTTTGGGGCTTGTATATAAATCTGGTGTCAAATCTAATCCTGTCTGGTGCCCCAATTCCGTCATCATGGCACATTGCAGAAATAGTTCCTATTTACAAAAAGGGGGATAGATCTAAACCAATGAGCTATAGGCTGATTAGCCTTATTGACTCCCTCCAAAAAATCTTTTGTTAACAGGTTCTAGGAAGGGTACAGGATTGGATGATGGAGTGCCAAATATTGAGTGACTTTCAGGCGGGATTTCGCAATAAAGTTAGCACTTTGGACCAGGTTTATCGTTTTATTTGCACCTACTGGAAGGAAGTAGTCGTCAAGGGGGACAAATTATATGTGGCCTTTGTTGACTTGCGGTCTGCTTTCGATCTAGTTCCGAGCGCTAGACTTTGGAGGGTCCTAGAAGCGATGGGCTTACCCATCAATCTTTTAAACATTTTACTTCGATTACACGCAGATAACTCAGCACAGGTCAGGTGGGGTGCCAACAACGAAGTGACAGAAACCTTCCCTGTCAACGTGGAGTGAGACAGGGATGCGTGCTGGCTCCCACCCTTTTTACTTTATTTATTAATGGAGTTGTTGATTTTTTAGATAGGGATGGTTGTGATGCCCCGAAAATAGGCTTGAGAAGAGTGCCTGCATTGTTATTTGCAGACGACACTCTCTTAATCTCTAAATCCCCCCGAGGCCTTCCACAACTCATAAATGATTTTATAAGATTTTGTAATGACAGGGGTTTGGTTCTTAATGAGTCAAAGACTAAGGGGCCGATTCCGATTCGAGCCGGACCCGGAGAGATTTCCGACCGAATCGGACCCGTGCAGCCCGACCGAACGAGTACGATGCGTCCGTATGCTATCGTACTCGAGTCGGATCGGACTCCCATTGAAGTCAATGGGAGCCGGTCGTACAATGCGTGCGCGGGCTCCCATTGACTCAATGGGTGCGAGGCGAACAAGGGCGCCCCCTACAGCGTGTACGCGGCGAAGCGACTCGCGCCGTACACGCACAGGTAGGGGGGACCCATGTGTCCCCCCTGTGTGCGACTCGCGCAGCTACGCATACAGGAGGTCCGTCACGGACCCCGAGTACGGCTCTGACTGCTCTTTCGAGCCAGGCGGCGCGTGCCGGTCGGACTGCTCGCGGCGCGCATCGTACTTACCCGGCCGGGAACGTCTCCATTGCGCGGTGCGAGTCGTGTCCGAGCCGAGTCGGTCGGTGCGGTTCGACCCGGGAACGTGTCGGTCGGAGCGGTTGGGGCGCCTGAACGAGTCGGTCGGCGATTTCGCATCGTACTCGCTCGTCCGGACGCACGTACGAATCGGTCGGGAAATAGGGCTCCGAATCGGATCCGGTTAAGCCGAATCCGATTCGGAGCCCTACCGGCCGAGATCGGAATCGGCCCCTAAGTATATGATTTCTAATAAAGGTAGCAAAATGGTTTTAACTAGATCTGTATGGGCTGGCAGTGCAAAATTGGAGCAAGTGGAAGTTTTTTACTATTTGGGTATTCGCCTGACCCCATCTATTAACTGGGGTCCGCAATTGGAAAAGGCAAAGCTGCAACTAATCCACCAATGTACCCATATTAGAAAAATACATAGGAAGACGGTATCTCGTCAAATTGCCCCTGCACTTGAAATTTACAATACTAAGGTGCTGGGAGGGGTACTTTATGGCGCTGAACTATGGGGAACTGGTAACCAAGTTTCGTTAATTACTGTAGAAAACCGCTTCTTAAGATCTTTGGTTGATCTTCCTGCGAGCTCTCCTTTAAAACCTTTGTATCTAGACCTTGCCCACAGGCAAGTCAAGCACAAATTGTACTGCAAACTACTAATGTTTTGGTATAGACTATGGACAGTGGAAGAGTTGGAGCCCTACCGGGAGGCCCTGAAGGATCTCTTGAAATTTCTCCAGGCTTCATCAATAAGATGGTTTATTTGTTTACGCGAACTATTGGGGAGATTGGGGCTGGAGTCCTTTTGGTTAAACCCGGAGACCATGCTGCAAACCTCAAGGGCAAAGTTGAAGGAAGAGTACTGGAAAAAACGCATGCTATGGATTTGATGGAATCCTCGAAAGGCTTGACTAAAGATTTCCTGTCTTTTAAATCTGTCCCTCTGTTTGAACCAACCATTGACGAAATCACTCCACCGTTGGTACGCAAGTTGTTTTTGCAGTTTCGCTACAAGTCTTTGCCCATACGTTTATACAGTTCGAACTGGTGTTGCAGTATTACCCAAAGCGATTTGTGCCCTGCTTGCAATGTTTGCCAAGAATCGATTGTTCATTTACTTTTCTTTTGTCCCCACTATTCATCATTGAGGAAAAAATGGATACTTCCCTTGTGCAGACTTATTGGCCCGGGCCACTATCTTGAGGTATTGAGAATTCTGTGCACTGATACCCGAAGACCGATAGTCTTTGGACTTTCCCGATTTTGGTTTGCACTGTGGATTAGGTGTGGGAAGATATCTGTATGAATTATCGCATTTGTTATGATTTATTGTATACTTGCTCTTTTGCACAAACTCCTAAATGAAATTGTTTAAAAAATTAAAAAATGTAGGGGACATATAAGTTGCACTTTTATCTGATGGAAATCATGCCCTTTTTATATTGTACCCCTGTCCTTTGAATTGTTCCAACTTTTTACTTTTTTATATCTGTGCTGTGTGTACTTTTTTGGATCCTGGTGATCGTAATAAAGTTTTATGATGATGATGATGATGATGATGATGATGATGATGAATTCCACGTTGACACAGGGTTATTTTCCCGTGATAGGCTGCGATATTGAAAGTTGCGTTACGCTACTCTTGCGGTAGTTATCACACGTTCTTGTGAATATACCCCTAGGTCTTCTAATGCTCATATGGACACTGAGTATTTGGAGATGCTCTGAAGTCAGCACATGGTAGTGCTACCAGTGCCCAAAATGAATATGTTAGAGCTGGGTGTGCACAGCTCTTACATAGTCATTGATTCTCCCAGTACAGAGGTCTGCTTGAGCCAGAAAGTCTAAAAAGAGGGGTAAAATGCACAATCCAGACTGTTTCTGATAAAGTCAGCTGGGTCAGTGAAATGTATTTTTACACGTTGCAAATGTGATTAAATAAATTAAATATATGAGTGCAGCTTCACAGAGAAACATAGCAATCATGAATCCTTTCGGAATATGCTTGGGGTATGCTGATTACCAGCTCTTTTTTGCCGTTGGTGGAGTGGATAAACTATTCAGAGGCATTGAATCAGAGATGGACAGAGATAGTACCCAACTAATGTACACCTTTGTAGATCTGTATATTTGTGTAACAATGCACTGCACTGCTTGCATCACCTTTTCTGCATTACTGGCCCCCATAGCACGAGCCTACTGATTTAACCAGTTATAAATTCCTGTGTGTACACATTCCTGATATCATTGTGACCTGGGGTGCAGCCTAGAAATGTGTGGATTTAAATTGTGTTATTTGCCAGGCTGGGCTTAATTCTGACAACGTATTGCACCGCATAAGGGTGTTGGGGTAAAATAGGATTTTCCCAAGTGCGCATTTTACTGAAGTCATTTGACACTGTTGGGCCTAGCACTGCTAGTAATATTTCCAAGTGTGATTTATGCCCATAAATACATGATGTTGATGTTGATGTTGTATTAAATAATGTGCATGTTACAATGCTTATTTACAGACAACACGTGCGAGGTCTCTTTTGTGACGCTCAGTCTATTGTGTGGGAGTGGTATGCCAATGCTTTACACATTGCCTCTGTGATAAGCCTGACTGCTCAGTTCCAAACTACCCAAGGGTAAGGACAGGTTATAATCACCTAACCCTGACAGGAGTGGTAGGTTCTGCCTGGCTTAGGTACAGCCTCGGTCACCCAGAAAGTACCAGTCCCAACAAGAGGTACTCCTGATTTGACTTGTCACAAAAGTTATCGAAATTACAGCTCTCTCAGGCAAACCACACTTCTGGTGTTCCCCTCCCAGATATTTCACTAACTAAAATATGGTAAAGCTGTCAAAGGAAAATGATGGTGGAAATCGGATGCAGTAATACTGACGCACATGGTAATTCCCTATTTCTCTAACGACAATCAGGCTTCCACTCAAAAGTGGAACTCTGCATCCTCAATTAGGGACATTCATAAAATTGGCATTTCCAGGTGCAGAATTACTGATGCTGGATAACTGCTTTACCTAGATGTGAGGCTTTAGACTTTGAGTTTCATTGTGAAGTATTTTTGTAGTCCTGGAGAAGTTATTAGAATAATTTGAAAGTGTAGCCACTTTTTAAAAATAAGTCAGGTGAGAAGAATTTAATATAGTAGGAAAGGAATGTATATACGCACTTTGTAATACACTTTATTTGGTAATCTGAAGTATATACCAAGCCGCTGCCCCGTCTGAAACGGTGAAATAGTTCAACTACATTTTCCAGGCCTCCAAATGTGAATACATAATATTTTACAAAAACATACAAGTTTTAAAAAGTTGCTTCTTGAAGTTCAGTAGTAGACCAGACCAGTCCCATTGCCAGGGTGGGTCTATGAGTATTTGGTCTCATTGATACTTACACTGAACAGTTGCAGTGGTGAATTTGGTATGAGATGAGAGATATGAAGTTGAAATAAACATTGGGATAATTCCTAAAAGAGTGGGATTGATTCAAAGCTTCTATGTGGTGACCGTATCACTGCTGTTTATGTGTGACAGAGAGACAGAGTTTCATTCCAAGAAGAGTTTTCACGCGTATTGTGTTGTGCAAGGTTTGCACCTAAGCAATCATAGGCAGACTGGGAACAGCAACCAGCCCTGGCAGATTGCTGCGCGACCGTCGCAGGAATGGGGCGAGGAGGGTGGGGGTTGTGCTAGTGAGAAGCACCGATCCCGCTTTTGTTACAGAGGGGCGATATTGCAGCACTGCTGCAAAACTGGCCCCCAGTAACAAAACCGGCCCCCACCCTTCTGGCCCACCGTGGAAACGCACAGTGCCTTCTACGGCCAGTCCGGCCCTGTAAGCAATCAACTTGAAAGATGGGTTTTGATGAAAAGGTAGAGCTGACACTCAAGGTTTCCTGATTTTAGGAACGCTGGTTAAATGATTTGTAAGTATGTAGTGGTATTTATCTAGCAGTGGGGATCATCTGAATTCTGAACTAAAGGGTGAGTGCCTATAGGTACATATTTTGAATGTTTACAATAGTACAGAAGTAGATCCATACAGTAGACCTGTTAATGCTTGGGGATGAAATGTATATTCAGTTTCTATCTGAATTGCAGGTGGGTAGGTAAAATTCTGATGTTAACAGGCGGTTTTCATTGTAGCATTTCATTGTCTCTATTCTGGTGCTTTTTTGTAATCTTCTGTGATATTGTCTGCCTGCAGTGTTAGTTTTTCAGTGAGGTGTGCAGGGCTGATATTCCTAAAGGCTTTGTAAATAATTAAAATGGTCTTGAAGCTAAAGCAGGTCTGGAGGAGCCCAGTAAAGTTTTTTCAAAGCTAGAGTTATGGTGTCATTTTCTCATGTCTTTGATGAGCATCATGGCATGTAGGATGCCATTCAATGGGATTAATCTGGATTTGGGGATTTTGTTGCATAGAGTGGCCCAAAACACATAAAGGTATGGTGGCTTTAGCAAAGCTATTTTTATCAGTGTTATAGTATGTTGGAAAGTGGATTATTGGTAGGGGCAAATGTAGGTCTGCCACTGGCAATAAGGCCACTAACACATGATAGGACTCAGCATAGGTCTTAGAAAATTATTCCCATGCTCAACCCTTGGTAACGTGGCTGCGAGCAGACAGGCTTAACTTCAAAGACAGGTATGTAAACCATTCAAAAACACCAATTCAGTAAATAATTAAGACACAACACATAATAAAAATCCAACACCAATTTATAAAAATAGGACATATTTTTATCTTTAAAATGACACCAAAACGACAAAAATCCAATGTAGGGAACCGGAGATATGAATTTTCAACGATTTAGCAAAATATAGCACTTAGAAGATTATAGCACCATATTGGGATACCTGCTCGCGATAGACCGGGTCAAAGTCAAAGGTTCAGGCCGACCGCGATAGAGCCCTGGGCGGCTACAGCTCGCGGCAGGTCCCGGTCTCAGTTTCTACCTTCACACTTAGAAACTTTTCTGGAGCTTTTCTCCCCGAGGTCCCTCGAAGCTCCCAGCCAGTCCGGATTCGGTGAGGTTTCGCCGTATTGCCTTTCGAAGAGCTCCCGGTCAACTTCCCTGGAGCGGACTTAGAAACTTTTTCTTTAGCGCTTCAGCGGGGCAACCCAGGAGCCCAGCCCGACACGCGATGGAAGGCAGGCGGCTTGGCTCTCGCGGTTGCTCCCGGTCACCTTTTCTACGAGCGGACTTAGAAACTTTTCTGGAGCTTTTCTCGCGGGGTCTCTCGATGCTCTTCATGTAGCCGGATCCGGTGAGGGTTCGCCGGCTTCAGATTTCTTCTAGTCCCGGTCAAACTCTGGAAGTTGGACCCACGGAGCTTTTAGCGGGACGAGCCTGGGTGGCTTGGCCAGCTCGCGGTTGAAGGCAGGCGGCTTGGCTGACCAGGTTGAGTCGGTCCCTCTATGGAGCTTTTTTTCAAAGTTCTCCAAACTTCTTGAAATTCTTCCTGAAGTTCCTCAAAGGGTCCCAAACTGTCTCAAACTTACTCCAAGGGTCTGGAAGCTCCAAGATGGTCCTTGAAAGTTGAGGACTTCAGTTCCCACAATCCACTTGGACGTCACCCTTACAAATCCACTGGTAGTTCTCCAAGGTGCAGATTTAGTTGGTGATGTTCCAGATGAGCTCTTTTAACCTGTAGCTTTCAGGGAGTCCACTCTTTAGTTCCTTTTCAGTAAGATAATCCACAGGGCTGTAGTTTCAGATGGTGCAGTCTTCAGAGGTCAGGCCTTAGAAATCTTTGCACAGCAAAACGTCTCAGCGTGGCAATGTCTTGCTTCAGTAAGTTTCAAGCAGCAGATCTGGAGGGCTCTGCCCCTCTCAGATACTTATTCCATGTTCTCTGGGTCAGACAGGAGGTCACTCCTGACCAATGGGAGCAGGGTAACTCCTCAAAAATATGACCACTTCCTGTAGAGTGTGGCATTATTTTGTCCCAGAGTGCATCAAATCTTTCAAATCCATAATGGCAGATTTTCCAGCAAGGAGGCAAGAGCTGGCTAAACACACCCCTAGGATGGCTAATTTACTTAGACTCTCCCCCCTGCATCTGCTCATACCTTCCTTAATCCTACCATCTGCCTAAGGTGGGAAGTTCAGAGTTGTAAATGACACTGTTCAATGCTCTCCTCTTTGATGAACATATTTTACGACTCCTCCCCCTGGCCTTGCATTCCTTTGGAACAGCACACTGCCCTGCCAGCAGAGCTGGTTGACCCCAGGGGCTCTTTATCACCTCTTCAAGGCAGCCTGGCTAATCCACTTAACTCTGACCAATCAGGGCAGACCACTGGAAGGCTGAGTCTGGACTTAGAAACAAGAAAGTCTTATAACTTCTTGTATGTACACTTTAGGAGAATTTCAACAATATCATATTGTTGCATTTATTAATACCATTCAGGGAAGTCTTTGAATGGCACTTCTAGCCCTCTCCTATCAAGAGTTATTAGTTAATAACTTTCTACCATGTTAACCTATGTAACAGGGGATTTGCCATGGAAAAAATGACGTGGGCCATATTTCCAGCACCAGGACTTACAAAAACATTTTTTATAAGTACTTTGCTTATATCTACAGGACCCCCACCCCATGGGGCAACTAGGGGAGACTTTAGGGGTTCTGAATCTGTAAACATATTGCAGATCCTCACTTCACAGTGCTCCTAGCATCAAAGTCGAATTTGGGCAGCACTTTATCACAATGTGGGGAGTGATATGTGAAATTTCACTTAACCCAGGGCATATAAAACTCATTTTATAAGGGTCTACCTTATAGATACCTGACCCCCCCACCCCTGGGACACCTAGGGGAGACCCTGGGGGTCCCTAATATGCCATAACATTGTAGGTTATCCATTTGCAAGTGCCCCAAACCCCAAAGTCGAGTTTGGGCACAATTTACTTTTAAAAGCAGTCCTGGCACCCAGGGCTGCTTTTAAACTGACCTCAGGCTTCAGCAGTGCACACATGCAAGTGCAAAAAGAGCTGCTGGCCTCTAAACTGCCATGCCCTAGGGTACTAGGGACTTCTAGGTAGTTTCAATCCCCCTGCCCTATTATATACTAGGGGCTTATGGGGTAGGTCATGCCAATCACAGGGGTACCCCACCATACCATTGTGTACCCTAGTGTATGTAGGTGTTTTAACTGTATTCTAAAGTGTCTCTTTCAGAATTGCACTGGCCCTGGGCCTGGTTAGGCAGAGCCCAGGGTCAGTCAGAGTCAGTTACCACCAGTATCAATAGGCAAAAAGTTGGGGGGTGCCCAGGGCACAGGATGACTTTGCCACATAGCCCCCCCCAAACGAAAGGTGATGGGTTACTAACCTACACCCTGGTAGTTCTCATCAGCTACGTGGAAAAACCTGGAAAGTCCATCTGCATTTGCATGGGCAACCCCAGGTCTGTGTTCCACTGTAAAGTCCATCCCCTGTAGGGAAATGGACCACCTTAACAGCTTGGGATTCTCCGCTATCATCTGCATGAGCCATCTGAGAGGCCTGTGGTCAGTTTGAACACAAAAGTGAGTCCCAAACAAATATGGCCTCAACTTTTTCAGGGACCAAACCACAGCAAAAGTCTCTCTCTCAATGGCACTCCACCTCTGCTCTCTGGGAAGAAGTCTCCTGCTAATAAAGGCCACTGGCTGATCAAGGCCCTCTTCATTTAGCTGTGACAACACTGCCCCAATCCCTTGCTCTGAAGCATCTGTCCGAACCACAAATTCCTTTGTGTAGTCAGGGGCAATCAGCACTGGTGCTGCACACATAGCAGCTTTCAGAGTGTCAAAAGCCTTCTGACACTCTGGGGTCCAATCCACCTTCTTGGGCCTCTTTTTAGAAGTGAGTTCTGTTAGGGGCCCCACAATGGTCCCATAATTTTGAACAAACCTTCTATAGTACCCTGTCAGTCCAAGGAATGCCCTGACCTGAGTCTGGGTAACAGGAGCTGTCCAATCCAAAATAGTTTGGATTTTAGCTTGGAGAGGCTGTACATGGCCCCCACCTATCAGGTGGCCCAGGTACACCACAGAACTCTGCCCTATTTGGCACTTTCTTGCCTTAATAGTCAGGCCTGCCTGCTGCATGGCCTGAAGCACTTCCCTTAGGTGGCTTAAGTGAGCCCCCCAGGTAGAACTGTATACAGCTATATCATCCAGGTAAGCTGCACTGAACTGTTCCAACCCAGACAAGACCCTGTTCACCAACCTTTGGAAGGTGGCAGGTGCATTCTTTAAGCCAAAGGGCATTACCTTGAACTGATAATGTCCCTCTGGTGTGGAGAATGCTGACCTCTCCTTTGCTCCATCAGTGAGGGCAATCTGCCTGTAACCTGAAGTCAAATAAAAAGTACTCAGGTACTTAGCAGCCCCTAACCTCTCAATGAGCTCATCAGCTCTAGGTATAGTGTGAGCGTCAGTCTTTGTGACTGCATTAAATCCTCTGTAGTCCACACAGAACCTTAACTCCTTGGGTCCCCCCTGAGGATTAGGTTTAGGCACCAGCACCACTGGACTGGCCCATGGACTCTTAGATGGTTCAATAACCCCCAATTCCAGCATCTTAGCAACCTCAGCTTTAATGCTGGCTCTGACATGGTCAGACAACCTGTACAGTTTAATTTTGACAGGTAGGCTGTCACCAGTGTCAATGTGGTGCACTCACCAATCAGTGATGCCTGGGGTCAAAGCGAACAGGCCAGCAAACTGCTCCAGCACTTGCTTACAGTCTCTGTGCTGCTGGTCTGTGAACTTGGGAGAGAGTATCACCCCCTCCACTGACCCATCTTGCACATTAGTGGAGAGGAGGTCGGGCACAGGCTCATTTTCCTCCTCCACACCCTCATCAGTGACCAGTAACATGGTCATGTCTGCCCTGTCATGGTGGGGTTTCAATCTATTCACATGCAGGACCCTATGAGGGTTCCTGGGGGGGCCAAGGTCCACCAAATAGGTACCCTCACCCTTCTTTTCTAAGATTGGATAGGGCCCACTCCACTTATCATGGAGGGCCCTGGGAGCCACAGGCTCCAACACCCACACCAATTGTCCTGGAGTATACTCAGGCATAGTAGCCTTTTGATCATACCAGTGCTTCGTGAGCTCCTGGCTGGTCTCCAGTTTCCTGTTTGCCTTGTACATGTACTCTGCCATTCTAGATCTCAGGCCTAGCACATAGTCAAGCACATTGTCCTTTGCTTCTTTAAGAGGCTTCTCTAAAGACTCTCTCAGTAGGCTCAATGGCCCCCTCACAGGGTGTCCAAACAATAACTCAAAGGGACTGACCCCAACCTTTCTGTGGCACCTCCCTGTAGGCAAACAGTAAGCATGAGAGGAGAACATCCCATCTCCTCCTGAGTTTCTCTGACAACCCATTTATCAGGGCTTGTTGAATCTCTCAACAAGACCATTTGCTTGTGGGTGATAGGGGGTGGTGAACTTGTAGTTGACATCACACTCATCCCACATAGCAGTCAGATAGCTGGACAGGAAGTTCGTGCCCCTATCTGACACCACCTCTTTTGGAAAACCCACTCTGGTGAACACACCAAGCAGTGCTTTAGCCACTGCAGGAGCATCAATGGTTCTAAGAGGGATCGCTTCAGGGTACCTAGTGGCATGGTCCACTACCACTAAGATATACCTATTCTCTGATGCAGTAGGTAGGTCCAGGGGACCAACAATGTCCATCCCCACCCTCTCAAAAGGAACCCCAACCACTGGCAGTGGTATTAGGGGAGCCTTTGTCTTGCCCCCTGCCTTGCCACTGGCCTGACAAGTGACACAGGAGCTGCAAAACTCCTTTACTTTTTCAGACATATGGGGCCAGTAGAAATGGTTCACCAACCGGTTCCATGTCTTTGTCTGTCTCGAATGTCCTGCCAAGGGGATATCATGACCCAAAGTCAGGATGAACTCTCTGTACTTCTGGGGCACCACCAACCTCCTGGTGGCCCCCTCCTTGAGGTTTCTGGCCTCAGTATAAAGCAGTCCATCTTCCCAGTAGAGTTTGTGAAACCCACTGTCATCCCCCTCCTCTTGCTTAGAAGCAATCCGCCTCAAGCTCTCAAGGGTGGGACAGTCACGCTGTCCCTTAATGAACTCCTCTCTGGAGGGTCCACCTGCTTCTGTCAGTTCTTCCAAATCTGACAGCTCTGGCAGGGATGGAGTCCCTCCCTCAGAGGCCAGATCCTCCCCATCAGGGTTAGATTCTTCCTGCACCTCTGGAGTTCCCTGGGCTGGCTCGCCAAGCCCAGTGTCCTTGTCCTTGGATGCTTGGCCCTTTGTTCCAGGGTCCAAGTGTCCAGCCCCTCCCTTCTGGCTAGTCTGTGACCGAGTCACAGCACATACCCACTCAGGGAGCTCCAATATTTTCATATGGGGTCCTCTCTCCACCTCTGACCACACAGAGGCTTCAAGATCATTGCCCAGTAAACACTGGACTGGGAGCACCTTTGACACAGCTACCTTCATAGGGCCTGTCATACCTCCCCATTCCAAATCCACCACAGCCATAGGATGGAGTTTGGTAGTGCTGTCTGCATAAGTCACCGGGTGAAACTCACTAGGTAACAACCTCTCTGGAGGCACCAGCTCATCCAGGACCATAGTTACACTAGCCCCAGTGTCTCTGATAGACTCAACCTCAGTCCCATTCACTTTAGGCCTCTGCCTGTACTTGTCAATGTTTGGAGGTAAGGCAGCAAGGGTTGCAATATTCACCCCACCCAGGGGCACTAAGGTTGCTTCCACCACCTGACTACCCCTCTCTGGGGCACCACTCTCCACCCCTACACTGGCACTGGCAATCCCTGTGGATGGCCCCTTAGGGGGGAGCTTCTTGGCGCAGACAGCATCACCCTGCTTGTGCCCTGGCTGGTTACAGTCATAGAACTTACCCACCTTTGAGGGGTCAAAGAACCTACCAGGCTTTCCCTGATTCCCCCTCCCTTTGAATTTGGGTTGGCTCGGGCCCCCCCTCCTTGTGCAGGTTTTTGTGGGTCTTTGGAGGACTCCTTCTGGTTTTGACCTTCCTTTCCCTGGGCTTTCCCCTGGGGAGGGACCTGTCCTCCTTTCTTCTGGTCACCCCCCTGGTGCTGAATGGAAACCCGGATTCTCACCCACTCATCAGCTGCTTCTCCCAGCTCTCTGGGGTCTGTCTGCTTAGAGTCCACTAGATACTAGCGTAACTTCTTTTCTGCACAGTGAGTCAAAATATGTTCTTTCAAAAACAAATTATACAATCCCTCATATGTGTCAACTTTGTTACCAATAATCCAGCCTTCCAGTGCCTTTACTGAAATACCCACAAAGTCTACCCAAGACTTTGAACTCAATTTCTGGGTGCCTCTAAACTTCACCCTGTACTGCTCTGGAGTCAGACCAAATCTCTTGACTAAGCATGCCTCCATCTGCTGGTATGATTCTGCATCCTCTCCCTTCAGGGTCAGGAGCCTATCCCTCCCAGCTACTGGAATCAACTCCCATAGGAGTGCACCCCAATACCTAGAGTGGACCCTACTCATTCTAAGGGCCCTCTCAAAAGCTGCTAGCCACTTGTCAATGTCATCCCCCACTGTGTACTTGGGCACTATACCCTTGGGAAGTTTAGGTTCAAATGCACCACCCCTGGACATCTCAAAATCTTCATCATTTTCACTGCCACCATTTCTTCTCAACTCATCCTTCTCCCATCTCTTCTTAGCCAATTCCAATTTCTCCTGCTCTAAAGCTATCAAAGCTAATTGAGCCTGAAGCTGTCTCTCTGCAAGGGACGGTAGTGGTTCCTGAGTAAGGGACCCTTCCCCACTCCCACCACCACCTTGATTCACCTGGCTAACACTAGTCACAATGGAAGAGGTCTCATCCTCACCCCCCTCTTGGGTGAGGTTCGGGGGAACATCCTCCCACCTCCCTGGGTTCTCCTCAGCTGCCCCGGCCCAGGCCTGTAGGGACTCAAGTAACCCTGCCTTCCTCATCTTCTTGGCAGCAGGCAGCCCCCTAAGCCTGCACTGATCCCTAAGCTCAGCAAGCTTGAACTGGGACAGTTTAGCCAGGTCCAGCTCCATGGTTCCCTAGCTTTGGGTCACATCAACTAGGCACAACAGACTTAGAACAATTTGGAAAAATCAAAACAATGGATTAAAAACAGTTTAGTCCAAATTCCAAAAATCAAACTCAAAAGTTTTGTTCTAAGACAATTTAGAGGATTTTTATAATCTTAATTCATTCACTGAAAGGTGTACTTTTTAAACACAAGTCCTCATCCCACCGCTGCCACCAAATGTTGGAAAGTGGATTATTGGTAGGGGCAAATGTAGGTCTGCCACTGACAATAAGGCCACTAACACATGATAGGACTCAGCATAGGTCTTAGAAAATTATTCCCATGCTCAACCCTTGGTAACGTGGCTGCGAGCAGACAGGCTTAACTTCAAAGACAGGTATGTAAAGCATTCAAAAACACCAATTCAGTAAATAATTAAGACATAACACATAATCAAAATCCAACACCAATTTATAAAAATAGGAAATATTTTTATCTTTAAAATGACACCAAAACGACAAAAATCCAATGTAGGGAACCAGAGATATGAATTTTCAAAGATTTAGCAAAATATAGCACTTAGAAGATTATAGCACCATATTGGGATACCTGCTCGTGATAGACCAGGTCAAAGTCAAAGGTTCAGGCCGACCGCGATGGAGCGCTGGGCGGCTACAGCTTGCGGCAGGTCCCGGTCTCAGTTTCTACCTTCACACTTAGAAACTTTTCTGGAGCTTTTCTCCCCGAGGTCCCTCGAAGCTCCCAGCCAGTCCGGATTCGGTGAGGGTTCGCCGGATTGCCTTTCGACGAGCTCCCGTTCAACTTCCCTGGAGCGGACTTAGAAACTTTTTCTTTAGCGCTTCAGTGGGGCAACCCAGGAGCCCAGGCCGACACACGATGGAAGGCAGGCGGCTTGGCTCTCGCGGTTGCTCCCGGTCACTTTTTCTACGAGCGGACTTAGAAACTTTTGTGGAGCTTTTTCTCGCGGGGTCTCTCGATGCTCTTCATGTAGCCGGATCCGGTGAGGGTTCGCCGGCTTCAGATTTCTTCTAGTCTTGGTCGAACTCTGGAAGTTGGACCGACGGAGCTTTTAGGGACAAACCTGGGTGGCTTGGCCGGCTCGCTGTTGAAGGCAGGCGGCTTGGCTGACCAGCTTGAGTCGGTCCCTCTATGGAGCTTTTTTTCAAAGTTCCTCCAAAGTTCTCCAAACTTCTTGAACTTCTTCCTGAAGTTCCTCAAAGGGTCCCAAAGTGTCTCAAACTCACTCCAAGGGTCTGGAAGCTCCAAGATGGTCCTTGAAAGTTGAGGACTTCAGTCCCCACAATCCACTTGGACGTCACCATTGGTCTAATGTTCTGTGATTCACATTTTGCTTCTGCACACTACAGCATATAGCATGAGGCAATGGTTCAGTCTACCTAAGTAACTCGTTAACTTCACTTTGAGCAACTGCATTTTGCTCTCTCACAGGGAACACATCCACAAACAAGCTAGTTCACCTCAGTGCCAGTGTTTTTGGTTTTACTCTATAGTTACTTTAGTGTTATCTTGGTGTTTAGAGCTTCTATAGTCAGGTTGTTTCCGATGTACATTCCATCTTTATCAGATCTCATCTCGTGCTAATGCTGTTGTAAATTTCTTTTGGAGTGTTTTGCTTTTCTGACCACTGTTATTTCACAGCATACCATATCAGGTTGTGTCCATTTGAAACTGTTCTGTATTAAGTTATCCTCTTTTTATTTTTATTTCTTTCTTTCCTAATTTCTTTCCTTCCTTCCTTCTTTCTTCTTTCTTCCTTTATTTCTTCCTTCCTTTATTTCTTTCTCTCTTTCCTTTGTTCTTTTTTCTCTTTCATTCTTTCTTGCCTTCTTTCATTATTGCCTTCTTTCTCTTTCCTTCTCTCTTTCCTTCTCTTTCTTTCTTTTTTCTTCCTTTCCTTCTTTTTTCCTTCCTTCCTTCCTTCTTGCCTTTTCTTTGCTCTCTTTCTTTCTTTCCTTCTCTTTCTTCCTTTCCTTCTTTCCAACTCTCTTTTCTTCTCTTTATTTCCTTTTCTCTTCCCCTCTCTATTTCCTTCTCTCATTCTTCCTTTCTCTTTCTTTCTTTCTTTTTCATTCTTTCTATCTCTTTCCTTCTTTCTCTTTCTTTCTTTCTCTCTGCCCTTTTCTTTCTCTCTGCCCTTCTCTTTCCTTCTTTCTTTCTTTCTTTCTTTCTTTCTTTCTTTCTTTCCTTCTCTTTCTTCCTTTCCTTCTTTCCAACTCTCTTTTCTTCTCTTTATTTCCTTCTCTCTTCCCCTCTCTATTTCCTTCTCTCATTCTTCCTTTCTCTCTCTTTCTTTCTTTTTCATTCTTTCTTTCTCTTTCCTTCTTTCTCTTTCTTTCTTGCTTTCTTTCTCTCTGCCCTTTTCTTTCTCTCTGCCCTTCTCTTTCTTTCTCTCTCTCTCTCTTTCTTTCTTTTTTCCTTGCAGCCAATGCCAGACTGATTGACTTATATAGGTCTGTGTTAGCCAAGACCTTTTGATTTTACTAAAATTATGTTCATAGCATAGATACTTAAAGGCGTTTCAGCCAGACCTCATCCATTAGTCTGTGGTTGGTGTCATTCACATTTTTCTTCCACTCACTTCAGCATACAATGCACTTCGCTCACAACCCATATTGCAGCAATTCAGGAAACAGTTGTAGACCTGGTTATTTCTACAATAAGTCATTGAGCGTTGCCTAAGGTATCCCCTTAGGCTGCAGGCCGTCCAGGTTCTGATCCGTTTAGCGCTAAGACACCCTCGGGTATTGCGCGCTTTATAAAATTATTTCATTCATTCATTCATTCATTCATGTATCATCCCAGTTCTGCCATTGGCTGACTTCACCAAGAGTTTCAGCATGCCGCCCTTTCACAAGGAACAAATCCACACTAAGTAGTTTCCTTAAGTGCCAGAGAGTAGTATGGTAATGTATTTTTTTTGCAACCCCAAAAACTTTTTTGCATGTTGTAAATTAGAATTTTTTCAGATTGAAGAGGGCCTGGCATATACCCAAACAACAAATTTTTGCAAAAACCATGACAAAACAAAACAAGAATTGCCAGAAGGCTGGCAACCAAATCCAAACCTATTGGATTTTCCAAAGCTTGTTCTGTAAGGCAAATGCGAATGCTGTTCAGATGCAAAAATCACCTGTACCCTATGTTATACTCCCCCCAGTGTAGTGATGTACTATAAATTCTTAGGGCCATATTATCAAGAACGGCGCAAACATTATCGCCACTTTAGCGGCAGGAAACTGCTGCTAAAGCGGCGATAAGAGGTTTGATAATATGCCCTAGAGAATTCCAATAGAAGCCCAGGTTTGATGTCCTTGACACCAGAACCTGGGCTTCTATTGAATTCTCTAGGGCATATTATCAAGCCCCTTATCGCCGCTTTAGCGGCAGTTTCCTGCCGCTAAAGCGGTGATAATGTTTGCGCCGTTCTTGATAATATGGCCCTTAAAATGCTATCTTTTCATGCAAGTCCATCCAAACTTCTTTAGTTTTTCCGCCTCAGTTCAGCTGCCCTTTTTCTGGGACAGTTTTAATTATTTGACTTTATATTTTTCTACAGCTCGAGCTTTTTTCACAGTACTTTGACTTTATGCTCTGTCAGCAATTTTATTTTCAATTGTTTGTACAGGTGCCCACTTTCTCTGGGTCAGATGCTGCGCTTCAGAAATTCTATAAATAAGATTTGAGGCATTCCAGCTGCTTTGTGTGTTTATCTTTACCTGATCTCTGGATTCTTGCTGTATGCTTAAACTCTGTTGTCCCATATGCATACGCACTGTAGTTGAATTGCAACCTCTCTGCTTTTGAGCCCAGTTTTTATAAAATAAAACCTAAAAAATCCTGAAATTGGTCAGCTATGGATAGTTATAAAAAACCGTAACTCACAAGTACAAAAACGGAAGCCTGTTGGTTCTTGATAAGACTTCCTGTTTATGCCAATGACATTTCAAGGCAGGACTTATTAATTATGGCTCCCTGGCACATGACACAAAATCACGAGTCTGGTAGTTGAGGCCCTGGGCTCAGGACAAGGCGTTCTACATATGTCAGTGACATTCTAAGGTGATACTTCCTGTTTTTGGCTCATGAGATTCAGTTCTAGGTCATCAAGCTTATATTAGATGTTTATCATATTGTATACTTTAATCAACAATTTAACTCCAGACATAATGTAGGAATGTAATTTTAGGAGAAATGCCTGTATTTGTACATTTTTAAACAGTATTTTTCAGCAATATAAGCCGGGAGATCTATAAGAGCTCACAAGCTTTAGAATAGGATGTCCAACTGCTGCCGATGTGTGAGCCTACCTGCCTCCGTTCAAGCTTGGGGACTTGAGGAATATTTTAAAAATATTATTTGAATATGTAGAGTCTTGTTTTTGCTGCTTAATCTATTACTCTCATTATAAACCACTCCTATCTGCCATGTAACGTCGTAGGGGTTGGTTGCTGTGGATGTTCACTCAATCCACTGTGACCCAGGTCCTGTGATCTTTCCAACACTGGCACCAAAACCTCACTGCCAATGGAATGAGGCCGTTCACAACAGTTGTTGGGCACATGGCCTGGCCTTTGGACAGGCCCTGCAAGGTCAAGCCCTGTGTCCTACCCATCATGGGTCCCCAAGTCCCAGACAAATCATAACAAAATTTGACATGCTAAATTTAGTCACTATCACAATTTGTTTGGAAAGTTTTGTGCAGATTCATCAAGTGGTGCCAAAGATATATGCAAAGGAAGAAATGCATTGTCAATGAAAGATTTGACTTAAACATAACTGCATAGTTGCTGCATAGTCGCTATTGCTGCTACGTGATATATATGCCTTTTATTATTGTTAATGTCTTTGCTTAGTAACAATACATATAGGCCTCTTCTGGAGACAGTATTTTCATTGCTAGCATTATGTTTTATATGGGTTTTATATGTGTGTGATTCTCATAACTTCTCATTCACATCTTCAGGAACAAATGTTTTCCCTCGTCGTATGCTGTTGCCAGAACAGTCTATTCACAAACATTTTGCTCATACTAAATGAGTATAAATTGCCCTTGTTTTAGCTGTTGGATAGAGAGAAGAATACAAAACTAAGGGCACACTCCAAAGGGTGAATGCGTGATACACCCATGAACCTGCTGGCAAAACGACAGCTTAAGTATGTGGGAACTATGTACATTTCCTTTGAATAGCAGGCAATGGTGTAATTCCTTTTTAGGTTTTGTTTTTATAATGTTAGACACGCTCTTTGTGTAGTTTTTTATTACTGTACTTAATGCTTTAATATCGATTAAAATAATTGCTTGCCATTTGTACAATAGGTTACCATATAATAAAGATTTACAATACACCATTGTGGTCTTCATTAACTTCCCAGAACATAGTAGGGGGCCAAACTTAAGCCCTTCGGTGCGTCGGATGGCCGGGGGCCGTCCGACGCACCAATGCTCATGTGCGTCGGACGGCCCCCGGCCGTCCTCGCACATGGCACAGGGAATCCCTCTGGTGCGGGCACCAGAGGGATTCCCTTTACCCCCCAACAGCCTCGGGAGCTGGGGAAGAGCTTCCCCAGCTCCCAAGGCTGTCTGCTTTGTTTCCCTGAAATGACTATCAGCGCGCACGTCGCGCTGACGTAATTTCAGTGAAACCGTAACTGAAATGACCCAAGAGGCTCATTTCAGTTTCGCTTTCTACGTGCTCAGGGGGCTATCTCAGACCCCTGAGCACATAGAAAGTCAGTAGAGGTATCGTTGGAAAGGGGAGAATCTCCCTTTCAATTGGTACCCCTCCCTAGTAGATCCCTGCTTGGAGATCACCCCAGGAGGGCGATCCCCTAGCAGGGATCCACCCACTAGGCACCAGGGAGGGGGGAGCGGCCCCTTGGGCAAGGGCTTTTGCTCCCCCCAAATTTATTTTGGCAAAGTCAGTCTTTCTGCCCCCCTGGGGGGCATATGGGGGCAATAGCCCCCAATCTGCCCCCCTGGGGGGGGGCACAAAGCCCACCAAATACCAGGGATTTTTTTCTAAATTGAATTAGGGGTGGGGGCTGCCCAACATGGGCATGCCAATGCCCCCACCCCCCTGCCGCAAAATGACAGTCTTTCTGCCCCCCCCTGAGGGGCAGTATCCCCCAATATGCCCACCGGGGGGGGCAGAAAGCCCACTAGATACCAGGGATTTTCTTTTCTAATTTGAGCGGGGGTGGGGGCTGCCCAATATGGGCATGCCAATGCCCCCACTCCCCACCGCAAAAGTACATTCTTTCTGCCCCCCTGGGGGGCATATGGGGGCACTAGCCCCCAATCTGCCCCCCCCAGGGAGGCAGAAAGCCCACCAGACACCAGGGGTTTTTTTTCCTGATGAATTTAGGGGTGGGGGTTGCCCAAGATGGGCATGCCAATGCCCCTACCCCGCCCCCCCACAAAATTCCAGTCTTTCTGCCCCCCCTGGGGGGAAGATGGGGGCAGTAGCCCCCAATCTGCCCCCCCCCAGGGGGGCAGAAAGCACCCTAGACACCAGGGATTATTTTTTTATAGGCCCGGGGTGGGGGCTGCCCAGAATGGGCATGCAAATGCCCCCACCCTACCACCCAAAGAAAACAAAAGACTTTCTGCCCCCCCAGGAGGCAGATGGGGGCAATAGCCCCTGATCTGCCCCCCTGGGGGGGGGCAGAAAGCCCACTAAGCGCCAGGGATTTTTTTTATATAGGTAGGGTTGGGGGCTGCCCAGAATGGGCTTGTCAATGCCCCCACCCCCCCAAAAAAATACTACAATATTTCTGCCCCCCCTGGGAGGCAGATGGGGCAATAGCACCTTATCTGCCCCCCCCGGGGGGGCAGAAAGCCCACTAGCCACCAGGGATTTTTTTTCTTCAAAGTTCGGGGTGGGGGCTACCCAGAATGGGCATGCCAAAGCCCCCACCCCCCAAAAAAGATGTCATGGTCTTTCTGCCCCTCCCAGGAGGCAGATGGCGGCAGTAGCCCCTGATCTGCCCCCCGGGGGGGCAGAGAGCCCACTATGCGCCAGCGATTATGCTGGCTTTTTTATACGTAGGGGTGGGGGCTGCCCAGAATGGGCATCCCAATGCCCCCCCCCCAAAAGAATAGCCACAGTCTTTCTGTCCCCCTCGGGGGTAAATTGGGGCAATAGTCCCCAATTTCCCCCTTCCCCAGGGCAGCAGAAAGCTCACTAGGCACTGACTTTTTTTCGGAATGTGCCTCCCTGTGGATTTTGGGTCCTAGCGCAGCCGGCACCTAGAGAAACATAGCAAACCTGTATATTTGTGAAAACTAGACACTAAGAGGAATCCAGGATGGGGTGACTTGTGTGGCTCTCACTAGGTTCTGTTACCCAGAATCCCTTGCAAACCTCAAACTTAGTTAAAAGAAACACATTTTCCTCACATTTCTGTGATGGAAAGTTCTGGGATCTGCGTGGATCCACAAAATTCCACCCACCACGCATTCCCCAAAGTCTTCCGAGAAAAATTGTACCTCACTTGTGTGGGTAGGCCTAGTGCCCACGGCAGGAAATGGCCCAAAATGCAATGTGGACACACCACATTTTTACAGTGAAAACTGACCCATTTTTTGCAAAGTGCCTAGCTGTAGATTTTGAACCCTACCTTTGCCGGCACCTAGGAAAACCTAGCAAACCTATACATTTTTTAAACCTAGACACGCAGGGGAACCCAGGATGGGGTGACTTGTCTGGCTCCCACCAGGTTCTGTTACCCAGAATCCCTTGCAAACCTCAAACTTTGTAAAAAAAACACATTTTCCTCACATTTCTGTGATGGAAAGTTCTTGAATCTGCATGGATCCACAAAATTCCACCCACCCCGCATTCTCCAAAGTCTTCCAATAAAAACAGTACCTCACTTGTTTGGGTAGACCTAGTGCCCACGACAGGAAACGGCGCAAAACGCAACGTGGACACACCACATTTTTACAGTGAAAACTGACCCTTTTTTTGCAAAGTGCCTAGCTGTAGATGTTGAACCCTAGCTTTGCCGGCACACAGGGAAACCTAGCAAACCTATACATTTTTTAAAACTAGACACCCAGGGGAATCCAGCATGGGGTGACTTGTGTGGCTCTTACCAGGTTCTCTTACCCAGAATCCCTTGCAAACCTCAAACTTTGTCCAAACAAATATATTTTCCTCACATTTCTGTGGTGGAAAGTCCTGGAATCTACGTGGATCCACAAAATTCCACCCACCCAGCATTCCCAAAAGTCTTCTGAGAAAAATGGTACCTTACTTGTATGGATAGGCCTATTGCCCGCAACAGGAAACGGTCCAAAACGCAACGTGGACACACCACATTTTCACAGTGAAAACTGACCCTTTTTTGCAAAGTGCCTAGCTGTAGATTTTGAACCCTAGCTTTGCCGGCACCTAGGGAAACCTAGCAAACCTATACATTTTTGAAAACTAGACACCCAGGGGAATCCAGGATGGGGTGACTTGTCTGGCTCTCACCAGGTTCTGTTCCCCAGAATCCCTTGCAAACCTCAAACTTTATATTAAAAAAACCACATTTTCCTCACATTTCTGTGGTGGAAAGTTCTGGAATCTGCGTGGATCCACAAAATTCCACGCACCCCGCCTTTGCCAAAGCCTTCTGAGAAAAATGGTACCTCACTTGTGTGGGTAGGCCTAGTGCCCGCGACAGGCAAGGGCCCAAAACGTATTGAGGAGACATAAAAATTACCTATCACAAAACAACCTGGTTTTGCAAGGAGGGTCACCTGGGTTTTTGGCCCCGGGCTCGGTGGCCATCTTGGGAAACCTACCACACCCACAAATTTCTGAAAAGTAGACACCTGGGGGAGTCAAGCGAGGTATGGCTTGCGTGGACCCCCCAACATTCTCCTACCCAGAATCCCCTGCAAACCTCAAATTTAGCTGAAAAAAACAAATTTTTCACATATGTTTGTGTGGAATCACCGTGCCAGCACAAATGTCCTACCCCACAGCGTTCCCCTCAGTCTCCTGAGTAAAATGATACCTCACTTGTGTGGGTGTCCAATGCAGAATTGGCTAAAAACTTATTTTAAACAAAATGTAGCGCTCAGAATTCTCTGTGCTATACCCTTATCCCTATGTTTTGGGCTATTCCCAGTCACAGGCCCTTGCCCCACCCACACAAGTGAGGTATCATTTTACTCAGGAGAACAAGGGGAACGCTGGGTGGTAGGACATTTGTGCCGGCACCGTGATCCCACACAAAAATGTATGGAAAAAGTGATTTTTTTCAGCTAAATTTGAGGTTTGCAGGGGATTCTGGGTAGGGAAACGTTGGGGGATCCACGCAAGCCATACCTCCCTGAACTCCCCCGGGTCTCTAGTTTTCAGAAATGTGTGGGTTTGGTAGATTTCCTAGATGGCCGCCAAGCCCGGGACCAAAAACGTAGATGTCCCCCATGTATCCGAAAATGACCTGGTTTTGCAAGGGGGTCACATGAGTTTTTGGTCCCGGGCTTGGCGGCCATCTAGGGAAACCCATCAAACCCACATATTTCTGAAAACTAGAGACCAGGGGGAGTCCAGGAAGGAATGGCTTGCATGGATCCCCCAACGTTTTCCTACCCAGAATCCCCTGCAAACCTCAAATTTAGCTGAAAAAATAAAAAAATTCTCAAATTTCTGTGTGGGAAAGTTCGGGAATCTGCATGGATCCACAAATTCCCTACCCAGAATCCCCTGCAAACCTCAAATTTAGCTGAAAAAAACAAATTTTTCACATATTTTTGTGTAGAATCACCGTGCCAGCACAAATGTCCTACCCCACAGCGTTCCCCTCAGTCTCCCGAGTAAAATGATACCTCACTTGTGTGGGTGTCCAATGCAGAATTGGCTAAAAACTTATTTTTAAAACAATGTAGCGCTTAGAATTCTCTGTACTATACCCTTATCCCTAAGTTTTGGGCTATTCCTAGTCACAGGCCCTTGCCCCACCCACACAAGTGAGGTATAATTTTACTCAGGCGAACAAGGGGAACGCTGGGTGGTAGGACATTTGTGCTGGCACCGTGATCCCACACAAAAATGTATGGAAAAAGTGATTTTTTTCAGCTAAATTTGAGGTTTGCAGGGGATTCTGGGTAGGGAAACGTTGGGAGATCCACACAAGCCATACCTCTCTGAACTCCTCCGGGTCTCTAGTTTTCAGAAATGTGTCGGTTTGGTAGATTTCCCTAGATGGCCGCCGAGCCCGGGACCAGAAACGTAGATGTCCCCTAAGTATCCGAAAATGACCTGGTTTTGCAAGGGGGTCACATGAGTTTTTGGTCCCGGGCTTGGCGGCCATCTAGGGAAAGCCATAAAACCCACATATTTCTGAAAACTAGGGACCAGGGGGAGTCCAGGAAGGAATGGCTTGCGTGGATCCCCCAACGTTTCCCTACCCAGAATCCCCTGCAAACCTCAAATTTTGATGAAAAAAATCAAATTTTTCTCAAATTTCAGTGTGGGAAAGATGTAGGATCACCAGGCAGACACAAATTTCCTACTACCCAGCGTTCCCCAAGATCTCCCGATAAAATTGGTACCTCACTTTTGTGGGTGGGTCAAGTACCCGCGGCAGGCAAGGGCCCAAAACGTGTTGTGGAGACTTCAAAATTACCTATCACAAAACGATCTGCTTTTGCAAGTGGGTCACATGAGTTTTTGGTCCCGGGTTTGGCGGCCATCTAGGGAAACCTACCAAACCCACACATTTATGAAAACTAGAGACCCGGGGGAGTTCAGGGAGGTATGGCTTGCGTGGATCCCGAACGTTTCCCTACCCAGAATCCCCTGCAAACTTCAAATTTTGATGAAAAAATCAAATTTTTCTCAAATTTCTGTGTGGGAAAGTTGTAGGATCACTGGGCCTATCCAAATTTCCTAGCACCCAGCATTCCCCCAGGTCTCCCGATAAAAATTATACCTCACTTGTGTGTGTAGGTCAAGTACCCGCGACAGACAAGGGCCCAAAACTTATTGTGGAGACTTCAAAATTACCTATCATAAAGCGACCTGGTTTTGCAGGAGGGGGGGCACCTGGGTTTTTGGCCCTGGGCTCGCGGCCATCTAGGGAAACCTACCAAACCCACACATTTCTGAAAACTAGACACACTGAGGAGTCCAGTGAGGTATGGCTTGTGTGGATCCCCCAACGTTTCCCTACCCAGAACCCCCTGCAAACCTCACTTTAGCTGAAAAAATTACTTTTTCCATACATTTTTGTGTGGGATCACCATGCCGGCACAAATGCCCAACCACCCAGCGTTCCTCTTGTTCTCCCGAGTAAAATTATACCTCACTTGTGTGGGTGGGGCAAGGGCCTGTAACCGGGAAAAACCCAAAACATAGGGATTAATGGTATTGCACCGAGAATTCTAAGCGCTACATTGTTTTAAAAATACATTTTTAGCCAATTCTGCATTGGACACCCACACAAGTGAGATATCATTTTACTTGGGAGACTGAGGGGAACGCTGTGGGGTAGGACATTTGTGATGGCACGGTGATTCCACACAAAAATATGTGGAAAATGTGGGTTTTTTCATCTAAGTTTAAGGTTTGCAGGGGAGTCTGGGTAGGAAAACGTTGGGGGATCCACGCAAGCCATACCTCACTGGACTCCCCCGATTGTCTAGTTTTCAGAAATGTGTGGGTTTGGTAGTTTCCCAAGATGGCCGCCGAGCCCGGGGCCAAAAACCCAGGTGATCCCCCTTGTAAAACCAGGTTGTTTTATGATAGGTAATTTTGATGTCTCCTCAATACGTTTTGGGCCCTTGCCTGTCGCGGGTACTTGACCCACCCACACGAGTGAGGTACCATTTTTATTGGGAGACCTGGGGAAATGCTGGGTGATAGGACATTTGTGGATCCATGCAGATTCCAGAACTTTCCCACACAGAAATGAGAGGAAAATGTGTTTTTTTGACAAAGTTAGAGGTTTGCAAGGGATTCTGGGTAACAGAACCTGGTGAGAGCCAGACAAGTCACCCCATCCTGTATTCCCCTGGGTGTCTAGTTTTCAAAAATTTATAGGTTTGCTAGATTTCCCTAGGTGCCAGCAGAGCTAGGGTTCAAAATCTACAGCTAGGCACTTTGCAAAAAAAGAGTCAGTTTTCGCTGTGAAAATGTGGTGTGTCCACGTTTCCTTTTTGGCCGTTTCTTGTCGCGAGCACTAGGCCTACCCACAAAAGTGAGGTGCCATTTTTCTCTGAAGACTTTGAGGAATGCGGGATGGGTGGAATTTTGTGGATCCTCACAGATTCTAGAACTTTCCACTACAGAAATGTAAGGAAAATGTGTTTTTTTGACAAAGTTTGAGGTTTGCAAGGGATTCTGGGTAACAGAACCTGGTGAGAGCCAGACAAGTCACCCCATCCTGTATTTCCCTGGGTGTCTAGTGTTAAAAAATGTATAGGTTTCCCTAGGTGCTAGAAGAGTTAGGGTTCAAAATCTACAGCTAGGCACTTTGCAAAAAAAGGGTCCGTTTTCACTGTGAAAATGTGGTGTGAACACGTTGCATTTTCGGCCGTTTCCTGTCGTGGGCACTAGGCCTACCCACACAAGTGAGGTACCATTTTTCTCTGAAGACTTTGGGGAATGTGGGGTGGGTGGAATTTTGTGGATCTACACAGATTCCAGAACGTTGCACCACAGAAATGTGAGGAAAATGTGTTTCTTTGACAAAGTTTGAGGTTTGCAAGGGATTCTGGGTAACAGAACCTGGTGAGAGCCAGACAAGTCACCCCATCCTGTATTGCCCTGGGTGTCTAGTTTCCAAAAATGTATAGGTTTCCCTAGGTGCCGGCAGAGCTAGGGTTCAAAATCTACAGCTAGGCACTTTGCAACAAAAGGGTCAGTTTTCACTGTGAAAATGTGGTGTGTCCACCTTGCGTTTTGCGCCGTTTCCTGTCGTGGGCACTAGGTCTACCCACACAAGTGAGGTACTATTTTTATCAGAAGACGTTGGAAAATACGGTGTGGGTGGAATGTTGTGGATCCATGCAGATTCCAGAACTGTCCCGCACCACAGAAATGTGAGGAAAATGTGTTTTTTTTTTAACAAAGTTTGAGGTTTGCAAGGGATTCTGGGTAACAGAACCTGGTGAGAGTCAGACAAGTCACCCCATCCTGTATTCCCCTGGATGTCTAGTTTTAAAAAATGTATAGGTTTGCCAGATTTCCCTAGGTTACGGCAGAGCTAGGGTTCAAAATCTACAGCTAGGCACTTTGCAAAAAAAGGGTTCGTTTTCACTGTGAAAATGTGATGTGTCCACGTTGCGTTTTGGGCCGTTTCCTGTCGCGGCACTAGGCCTACCCACACAAGTGAGGTACCATTTTTCTCGGAACACTTTGCAAAATGCGGGGTAGGTTGAATTTTGTTGATCCACGCAGATTCTAGAACTTTCCACCACAGAAATGTGAGGAAAATGTTGTTTTTTTTTACAAAGTTTGAGGTTTGCAAGGGATTCTGGGTAACAGAACCTGGTGAGAGCCAGTCAAGTCACCCCATCCTGGTTTTCCCTGGGTATCTAGTTTTCAAAAATGTATAGGTTTGCTAGATTTCCCTAGGTGCCGGCACAGCTAGAGTTCGAAATCTACAGCTAGGCACTTTGCCAAAAAAGGGTCAGTTTTCACTGTGAAAATGTGGTGTGAACACGTTGCATTTTCGGCCGTTTCCTGTCGCGGGCACTAGGCCTACCCACACAAGTGAGGTACCATTTTTCTCGGAAGACTTTGGGGAATGCGTGGTGGGTGGAATTTTGTGGATCCACACAGATTCCAGAACTTTCCACCACAGAAATGTGAGGAAAATGTGTTTTTTTTTTACAAAGTTTGAGGTTTGCAAGGGATTCTGGGTAACAGAACCTGATGAGAGCCAGACAAGTCACCCCATCCTGAATTCCCCTGGGTGTCTAATTTTCAAAAATGTATAGGTTTGCTAGGTTTCTCTAGGTGCCGGCAGAGCTAGGGTTCAAAATCTACAGCTAGGCACTTTGCAAAAAAAGGGTCTGTTTTCACTGTGAAAATGTGGTGTGTCCACGTTGCGTTTTGGGCCGTTTCCTGTCGCCGGTACAAGCCCTACCCACATAAGTGAGGTACCATTTTTCTCAGAAAACTTTGGTAAATGCGGGGTGGGTGGAATTTTGGGGATCCACGCAGATTCCAAATCTTTTCACCACAGAAATGTGAGGAAAATGTGTTTTTGTTTTACAAAGTTTGAGGTTTGCAAGGGATTCTGGGTAATTGAACCTGGTGAAAGCCAGACAAGACACCCCATCCTGGATTTCCCTGGGTGTCTAGTTTTCAAAAATGTACAGGTTTGCTAGGTTTTCCTTGGTGCCGGCAAAGCTAGGGTTCAAAATCTACAGCTAGGCACTTTGCAAAAAAAGGGTCTGTTTTCACTGTGAAAATGTGGTTTGTCCACGTTGCGTTTTGGGCCGTTTCCTGTCGCGGGCACTAGGCCTAACCACACATGTGAGGTACCATTTTTCTTGGAAGACTTTGGGTAATGCGGGGTGGGTGGAATTGTGTGGATCCACGCAGATTCCAGAACTTTCCACCACAGAAATGTGAGGAAAATGTTTTTTCTTTTTTTACAAAGTTTGAGGTTTGCAAGGGATTCTGGGTAATAGAACCTGGTGAGAGCCAGACAAGTCACCCCATAATGGTTTTCGCTGGGTGTCTAGTTTTCAAAAATGTATAGGTTTGCTAGTTTTCCCTAGGTGCCGACAGAGCTAGGGTTCACAATTTACAGCTAGGCACTTTGCAAAAAAAGGGTCTGTTTTCACTGTGAAAATGTGGTTTGTCCTTGTTGCGTTTTGGGCCGTTTCCTGTCGCGGGCACTAGGCCTAACCACACATGTGAGGTACCATTTTTCTTGGAAGACTTTGGGTAATGCGGGGTGGGTGGAATTTTGTGGATCCACGCAGATTCCAGAACTTTCCACCACAGAAATGTGAGGAAAATGTGTTTTTTTTTTACAAAGTTTGAGGTTTGCAAGGGATTCTGGGTAACAGAACCTGGTGAGAGCCAGACAAGTCACCCCATCCTGGATTACCCTGGGTGTCTAGGTTTAAAAAATGTAGAGGTTTGCTAGGTGTCCCTAGGTGCTGGCAGAGCTAGGGTTCACAATCTACAGCTAGGCACTTTGCAAAAAAAAGGGTCAGTTTTCACTGTTAAAATGAAGTGTGTCCACGTTGCGTTATGAACCGTTTCCTGTCGCGGGCAGTAGGCCTACCCACACAAGTGAGGTACCATTTTTATTGGGAGACTTAGGGTAACACAGAATTGTAGAGCAACTGTTATTACCTATTGACTTTCGATGCATTTCTACCTTCCAAATGAAAGACAATGTGTAAAAAAGAAGTCACTTTGAAAAAATTTCTATAATTTTCATGCTAGTATGGGTACTCACAATTTTGGAACTGTGCAAATAGCTATTGTTTCTAAACTCCATATTTTGTTACAATTTCAGAAATATATAGGTGTCTTTCATCCCGATTTTTCACTGTATATATTTTCCCAAATTAATTGCTATATACCCGGTACCTAATAAAAAACCATTGCAAGACGCTGCTCAGTTATTGGCTCTGGGTTCGTCGGGTTCTTGGTGAACCTACAAGTACTATATATCTCCACAACCAGAGAAGTCCAGCGGATGTAGTGGTATATTGCTTTCAAACATCTGTCATAATTAGGAGAAGTTACAGGTGAAAACTTTGGCACAAATAGCTTTTTTTTCAACTAATTTGCAATTTTTTCTATTTTTAAACTGTTAATTTCTATAAAGAAACCTTGAAGGATCTACACAAATAACCCCTTGCTGAATTCAGAATTTTGTCTACTTTTCTAAAATGTATAGCTTCCCAGGATCCATTATTGCTTTCATACCCATTTCTAACATTAACGGGAAGAAGGTTGAAAGCACAAAAAATAGCTTATATAGGCTGTGTTCCAGTAAAATGCCAAAACTGTGTCGAAAATGTTGGTTTTCTGACAAACGTCTGTCAGTCCCTAAAATCTGGGAAAAGGGTGATTTCAGCCCCACAAACCCTTTGTTGATACCATTTGCAGGGAAAAAACTAGATGCTTTCATTTGCAGCACTTATTTCCCATTTTTCCCCAAAAAAACAACATTTAGCTGTATTTTGGCTAATTTCTGGGTCCCCTCCAGGGCAATCAAAAAACCCTGGGTACCTTTAGAATCCCTGTGATGTTGGAAGAAAAGGACGCAAATTTGGCGTGGATACCTTATGTGGTCAAAAGGTTAGAGGGGCCTAAGCGCGAACTACCACAAATAGCCTTAAAAAGGCTTAGCACAGGGGGGGGGGGAAAGGCCTAGCAGCGAAGGGGTTAAACAATCCTGTCTCTGGCAGGTCAGACACAGTCTGAAGGCTGACTCCTCCCTAGTAGTGAGGGAGATTAGCATTAGAATCGTGCAAAATATGATACCAACATGAAACTTTGAACATGGCTTAATAATAAGGTAAAAAATGAGTGATGATAAAGACCCCAAAAATCGTATGGTTACTTTGCCCCTATAATGTCATAATCAGCTGTGGCCTGTGCAGGTAAGAGCGATGGGGCCAAGTGGAGGGGGATTTCAACAGACGACGATGAGGGAAAATTAATAATTTATTTAATTTTTCCTCGTGGTCATCTGTTGAATCCCCTCCCACCCCGGCCCCACCGCCCCCACCGCTCTTACCTGCATGGGCGGCGGCTGGTCATAATAGAAAAAGGCTGCCACTATTATTTGTATAGCGATTATAGATCTAATGTTAGGCATCCATCACATAATTTCACACGTTTTTCTGGTCAGGAATCCCCAAAGTGGTACAAATTCTGCAGTTTAGTTTACCCCTGACAAAGTATTAGAAAGTTTTAATGGCTCCAGTAAATAAATATCTTATGATGTAAATAAAAGAGTATGTTATTCTGCCCTTGTAAACTAACAAATTATTTTTTTTGTTACAGGTTTCTGAAATTGTGAAAAGATTTCCCGTTGTCAATGAGTAAAATGTCTACCAAAAGAAGATGTGAATTTGTAACTATTAATGAAGAGTTTATATCTGGTGCACAAAATGTTGGAATTGAGATTGATTGGGATCTGTGTGTATTCTGTCAACAAAATGTACCGGACATTTTAGTGTGTTCAGCTAATAGTAAACATTCTGATAGAGGAATTCGGTACAAAAGTTTGCTTGACAATCTGCTAGCTTTTGACAAAATAAAAGGACTTCTATCAATCATCAAGACAAAATTGTTAAAAAATAATGATGTAGTTGAACAAGCGTAAAATCAAAACTGTGGAAAATTCAAAAAAATGTGTAGAAACAAATTTGACAAACACCAACTTGCAAGGTTATCAAAAAACCTAAACTAGTTCAAGACAGTTTTCAAGACAGCACTTCAAGGTGTATGCGTACTTCATTTACAGTTGGTGAATTGAAAGATACGTGTTTCTTCTGTGACAAAGAGTCAGGGGCAGAACCTATAAATGTGCGTACATTTGAATTGAGTAATCGAGTTCGAGATGCCACCAAGTTAAGTGGTGGTGATACGGTTGCGACTGAAGCGAAGTACCACAAAAATGTTCTTGTTAGTTTTATAACTGGTTTCGGCAAATACAGAACAAAGAAAAAGTGATATTCATTTATGGCATGGTATTAGGTAATTATGACATCTGTACCCTGCAGTGCTGCGGTGCTATGGTTACCAGAGAATGTAGTCTCCTGACTGGTATCTTGGTTACAGGTGGGTTGGAATGTTAGCTTTTGAAAATGACTTGGAGACTGTTGGTGGACCCAGCTGCTGGGACATGGATGGGATCTTCTTACTGAGAAATAAACATGAGTTTCTCCCTACAACCTGCCTTGACTGATCCTTTCTACCGATCCCAGGATTTTACACTGGCATAGTCGGCAGCTCAAAACGTCGTGAAAAGAAGATCTCAACAAGCTACAGATACCAGCTACAGATCCCACAAAGTCATGAGTACGCACATACTTTAACATTGTTGGGCCCCTTTGCCTTGCCGCACCGGGGCTGCTTGTGCCATGACTTTAACATTGTTGGGCCCCTTTGCCCTGCCGAACCTCCTCCAGGGCTGCCTGTGCCGTGTGTCACTCCAATTGTCATTGTGCTGCCACTTGTGCTGTGTAACGCTTCTGCAGGGATCGCAGTATCTCTTCAGTGCGGATGGCAGCATTCTTGGCAAGCCAAGTGTCACTTGAAACTCATTAGGTGCTGTGCTGTGCCACTCCTGTGGGGATCGCGGGACCTCGTGCCAGCATTGTGCTGTGCCGCTCCTGTGGGGATCGCGGTACCTCTACAGTGCTGAGCGCGGCATTCTCGGCAACCCGTTTGACTTTCTTCATGTTCCCTTCCTTAATGAGCTTCCGCTCCTGCTCCGTCTGCAACCCACCAGCTTCCGCTCCTGCTCCCTCTGGAACACACAACCTGCGCATGTCTGGGAGGTTATAAACTAGACCGCTACCTCCCATTTTCTACTACGCATTGGCTTGGGTGTGCTCAATGAGTTTCCTGTTACGTGGGTACAAGGAGATTTAAACTAGACTGCTAGTTCATCCCGCTCATGTCATCTGGAGCGAGTATTTTCAATTACGAAATTTTTAGCTGCCTACACAGTGATAGGCACACTTGTTTCCAATCAGTTTGCAGCAATTGTGACCTGATAATCTAATTGCCTACACAGTGATAGGCACACTTGATTACAGTTCTGGATGGGCAATTGTGTCTCATTCTGGGTTCTGTGGTTCACTTTTATCTTTCAGTGATAGGAACACTTGATGCCTATTTTCCGTTGGGTCCTCAGTGATAGGCACACTCAACACTCAGTCTTCCACGTTGTCTATCCAGTGATGGGCACACTTATTTCTTGTTCTATGCTTTGTTTTATATAACAGGCACATCTTATGGTGATTCCACCATCGCCTGCTCAGTGTTTGGCACACTTGAGTTGTGCACTCGTATTACAAACGCCCCTCATTCTTTGCCTCTCAAGTTTTTGTGTTATTTACCTGAACACCCCTTTGTTTTGTGATCTCTCTGAAAATGCAAAATGTTACTGCTCCTCCTTCTTTTTGATGACCCCTGGTGAGCCACCTATCAAATGGCAAAAGTGGAAGAAAGTATTTGAACGTTATGCGAAAGTATGTGGGGCATCATTGAGTGTGGAACGCAGATCTTCACTTTTACTACACTGTTTGGGCTCAGAGGGTCAGGAAGTTTTTGACCATCTTCCTGAGTTGAGTGGTCCTGAAGCTGAAGACCTGAATGAGTATGACGTTTACATTAAAAAATTAGATAAACATTTTCTTCTCAAGGTCAGCACGATATTGGAAAGATATCATTTTGCGAGGAGGATGCAGAATGATGGAGAATCGGTTGAGGGTTACATTGCTCAGCTGAGGAAGCTTGCTTCTTCTTGCAAATTTGCCAATCTGCTGGATGAGAGAATTAGAGATCAATTCATGCTGGGATGTAATATGGAGAGAATCAGGGAGGAATTATGGATGAGAGATGACCCCTCTCTGGATGAGGTGATACAGGTTGATAAAAGGGTTGAACACTCTTTGAATGACAAGAATTGCCCTGCGTTAAAAGTAGTATGTTCAAAATGTAAAAAAAGTGACATCTTGCCATTGTGTGTAAGGCAAGATCAACTTCTTCTAATGTGAAGTGCGTATAAACGGAGGATGTCGAAGAAGATTTTGTTTGTGGGCAGATTGTTGTTCAAGTTGATAATGCTGAGGCTAAGAGTAAAACATGTCCTGTTGATACCATCTTAGTGGAAGGAGAGTCCACTAGGGTTCTGTTCGATTCAGGTGCTAAAATTACGATTGTTTCAAAGGCATTTTTTCAAGATAAGCTTGCAAACAAAATTTCCTTACACAAACCTGACATAAACCTTTTTGCTTATGGTGGGGAACCAATACTTTTGCAAGGGTATTTTGTAAATTTAATTGAGTACAAACAGCGTTATGCCTCTGGGAAGATATTTGTCTCTGAAAAAGGGGACAGTAAAATAAGTTGGTTTCACCAAGGCGATTTGGGTGTTATGCTTGACCCAAGTAGCAATGCTCCCATCCTGCTGAAGGACAAAGTGAACATGATTCAAGGGGACTCACTTCTCAGTAATGACGTTGAGCGTCAAATCAAAGAGAAGTTTCCCAATGTTTTTAGAGAAGAGCTTGGGTGTCTTAAGGGATTTCAGTATGAAATACGTTTGTGTGCTGGGGCTCAACCTTCATGCTGCAAACTGAGAAGTGTACCTTTGGCCATTAGGGATGAAATGCAAAATGAAATAGAGAAACTTAAGAACGGGGGAATAATTGAAGAGGTGGAAGGTACCGAATGGTTGACGCCTGTTGTGGCTGCTCGTAAGTCCAATGGAAGTCTTCGTCTTTGTGTAGACTTGAGGCAGCTTAATAAGAATGTTATAGTGGATCGTATCCCCTACCCAATATTTCAGAGTTATTGGTGCTGCATGGTGGGGCTAAGGTGTTCAGCATCATTGACTTGGCTTCGGCTTACCACCAGGTAGAATTGAAGGAGTATTCGAGATATTACATGGCGTTCATTACACCGTTTGGCACATTCAGGTTTGTGAGGATGCCGTTTGGCTTAGTGTCAGCGGCATCCGTCTTTCAGCGTGCCATGGAGAAGATTCTTAAGGGCTGTGAAGGGGTCTGTGTATACCAAGATAACATCCTTGTGTTTGGTAAAGATGAAGTAGAACATGGGTGTCATCTTGGCGGGGTACTAGAAAGGCTTGACAATGCAAATCTAACCATTAAAGCCGAGAAGTGTCAATTTGCCACTACCACCATCAACTACTTGGGTCACACCATCTCTGGGGATGGGGTCATGCCAAAGGCTGATTTGGTAAATACCATCTTGCGCATGTGTGCCCCTACCTCCAGAGAAGAGTTGATGAAATTGTTTGGCATGATTGAGTACTACAATAAGTTTGTGGAGAACTTTGCAGAACTAAGCGTCAACATGAGGATGCTTCTTAAAAAAGGGGTTGAGATTATCTGGAATGATGCTTGTGAGAAAGTTTACAATCTTGAAAGAAAAGCTCAATTGTGCTCCATGGCTTAATAGTTTCGATCCCTCCAAGGTTTCTATTATCACTACAGATGCAAGCCTTAAAGGCTTAGGTGTTGTGTTTCAACAAGAAGGTGATGAGGGCATGAAAACAATTATTTTTCGAGATTTGATGGATGCTGAGTCTCGATATTCAGGTATTGAGCGTGAAGCCCTGGCTGTGTTCTGGGCCATTAGAAAACGTAAGAAATTTTTGTGGGGAACTAAGTTTATTGTCAAACAGACCACAAGCCCCTTTGCGAAATTTTCACCAAGAAGGGCATAGATCTAGTGTCAGGTAGGATAACTAAATGGGTGATTGCCTTACAAGAATATAATTTCAAGATAAAGTACATACCAGGTGTAGAAAGTGGGGTGGCTGACACGTTGTCTAGATTGGTGGAGAAGGTGAATGAGAATGAGGCACGTGATGACTTTGATTCTTTCAATGTTGATGCTCATGTGTGCTTTGTGGATGAGGCAATTGTAACGGAGGATCAGTGGTAGGAGAAATTATATTGTGATCCAGTACTGTCTGAGGTTTTGCTTCTTGTCAATAAAGGGTGGCATTCAAGGAGACAAGCTTCTGAGGAAGCTAGGAAATTTTGGGGGGTGAAAGATGAGTTGGGTGTGTGTGGTGACATTTTACTTCGTGGCACGAGATTGGTACCTCCGCTAAAACTCTGTGATAAATTGATTGAATTGGCTCACATTTCTCATCTTGGGGTGTCCAAGACCAAGGAGAGACTTTGCTCATCATACTGGTGGCCTGGGATGGATTTACAAGTTGAAAGGTTGGTGCGAGATTGTTTGGCATGTGCGATGTGTGAGAAGTCCAAAGTTGTGAGGGTACAGCCCATGGTCGTCAGAGAGTTACCTGGTGAACCATGGAAGGAAATAGCCTTAGACATACTTGGTCCTAGGGGAAGGACAGCAGCTATTTGTCATTGTTGTTTTAGACATGTTTTCGAGATGGCCAGAAGTGTGCTTCACGAGTGGAATTGAAACTAAGAATGTGATTGAGTTTTTGGAGAACCTTATGGCAAGGGAAGGTTACCCCAATACCATTTTGACTGATTATGGTGTTCAATTAATTTCTCGAGAAATTGAAGCATTTTTGAGGAAGCGTGGCATTAGACACAAGAAGTGTTCCGGAAACCAACCGCATGCTGGAGAGTTTTAACAGAGTCTTAAAAGAGACCATTGCGTTAGCCAAAGGCAGTGGTCTTAATTGGAAGAAGGAAGTTATGAAGAAGGTTGAGATTTACAGACTGACGCCTCACAGTACAACTGGGAAATCCCCATTTGCATTGTTTAGGGGTATATCCCCTTGTACCTTAGTAGAGCCATCGTGGGTGAGAGATTTGGAAGGGGCAGCAACCGAGGATGAATGCACAGATGATTGGCGTAAGAGAGAAGTTGGGAAAATCTTATCTAGGAAATCTCACTTTGATTCTAGAAAGGCTACAAAGAGTACTGTTGTTGCTGTTGGTGACATGGTGGTTATTAAACAACCAGGATGGAATTCTAAATTTTCTAAACCTATTCAGGTGATTTAAGTGTTTAATAATGCAATTAAAACGCAAGATCACCGCATTTGGAACCTGGGAAGAGTTGTGCCATACAATGGGCCGGAGTGTCTCTCAAGTACTGCTATGAGGGGAAATAATAACGATAATTCGAAAGTCATTCCCAGATTGTCATCTAGGGTCAGCAAGAAGCCATCTTATTTAAAAGACTTTGTACAGTAGATTGTAAGTACACAGTTTAGGCCCAGGATGTCATCATAACTCAGCGATCTATATGGTCAAATTTGGAAACTTGGTACATTAGGATTTTGTATTCTGTTTTATTGTTATGGTTTTTTTTCTCTAAAGTTCTGCTTTTATATGAAAAGAAGGGAGGTGTGTGGCATCTGTACCTTGCAGTGCTGCGGTGCCATGGTTACCAGAGAATGTAGTCTCCTGACTGGTAGCTTGGTTACAGGTGGGTTGGAATGTTAGCTTTTGAAAATGACTTGGAGACTGTTGGTGGACCCAGCTGCTGGGACATGGATGGGATCTTCTTACTGAGGAACAAACATGAGTTTCTACCTACAACCTGCCTCGACTGATCCTTTCTACCGATCCCAGGATTTTACAGTAATATTCCTAGAATTAAGCTATGTTTATTTCATAAGGCGGTCCCAAAATCAGTAAACCACTAAGGGGTCCATTACGATGGCGGGCGGACAAAGTCCATCCATAGATTTAAAGGAATATTTTGCCCATGAGAATCTTGATTATCCTCCATCACTTTTTGAGGGAGGCTTGCTAAGAAAAGGGACAAAGTCTGACATCATCTCTTGTTTGGAAAAGCTGTATGGTGCTGTAGATAACATGAATAATATCCAGACGCTGCAAGTTGTGTTGTTATGGATGGATCAACAATAATCCATTTTTTAAACCCCGACAACGTACGCAAGTTTCAAGACTACAGCACCTATATATTCCAGCCTTATGTAATGAACACACTTAACAAATTGAAAAGAGTAGACATGGTATTTGACCGTTACATAGAGGTGTCTCTGAAAAAGAAAGAAAGAAATAGGCGAGGTCTTGGTCCACGCTATTGTGTAAAAGGTTCAACAAATATGCCAAAAAACTGGGTGACTTTTCTACAAAATGAAGATAACAAAAATGATTTGTTCCAATTCTTGGCTTCTAACTTTTTGAGTCTTCAGAAACTAGAGGGTAAAATTGTAGTACTGACAAAGGATGATAACGTGGTGAATATTACAGAAAATCTGACTGTATCTGAACTCAGACCATGTTATCAAGAAGAAGCTGATACCAGAATACTATAACATGCTAGTGAAAGTGGCCAGAAGTCTATAACTATACATACTGTTGATTCTGATGTAGTAGTTATTGCTCTTAATGCATTTAGCAGCTTAAATCTTTCAAATTTGTGGATAGATTTTGGTATTGAGAAACATCAAAGGCTACTGCCTATCCATGAGTATGCTAATAAACTTGCCAAAAGTGTTTGTGATGGTATTTTATTTTTCCATGCATTTACAGGTTGCGACATAGTATCTGCATTTGCAGGTCGTGGCAAGAAAACAGGTTGCAAAACGTGGCAACATTTTCAGGCTGTCACAGAAACATTTATTGAGCTCTCTCATTGCCCACCAGTTATACAGTGAGCTTCAGCAATTTGTAAATAGATTATACAATAAGAAAATTAAAACAAGTTTCGAAGAATGATGGTGACCAAACTTAATCGCTCTCTAGAAAATGTCTCATCAAGTGAGGCTGCTCTTCTACAGCATAGAAAGAGAGTTATTTTCCAGCAGGTTATGTGTGGTCTCAGTGATGGAATGTGTATCCTGATATACCTGATCCAGCTCAGGGGATGGCAGAGGGAAGATTCTGGATATGAACCCCTGTGGTCACTTTTGCCTGATGCTTCAAAATACTGCAAAGTACTTGTTAAGGGTGGATGTAAAACATTGTGTACCCATACTTGTAAATGTAAACAATTGTCTCTTCCATGTACTAGTCTTTGTGTTTGTGATGGACAATACGAACAGGGGGACATGTTTTAGATGACTGACCACATTGTAACCTTTAAAAAAACTGTTGATTAAAATAACAATAAACATTAATAACAATGTCATTTGTATCTTCATTCTTTTTCAATTCAAAAATGTTTTAATGTTTAAATCAGACATTTTTGGATGAACCATGATTTTTGTTTGAAATTTCTATATTCAGCTGTTCAAAAGTTAAGGGGAGTGAGCAAGTTATGTGGAACATCCTGTATATCTACAATATATCTACATACTTATCATAGTGAACTATGAGTCAAATAATTTGCAACATTTTTTAAATCTTTGGCAAAAAAACCATTACATTTATGTGCTGGAAGACTAATATTTTATTTATGACAATTTACTGGCCCTTGCAGGGGCCATTTTGTATTATGACAACATAAGCCTAAAATGGAGGGTCAGATTTTGGGGTCTATATCAGAAATCAATGTCCATATGACTACCTAACACTGTGCCAAGTGTCACATTAGTATCACATTTTGCGCGACTCTGGTGGTTTTTGACTCTAAGCTACCTCACTATAAGAAAAAGCTCAAGGCATGGCCTGTTTGCCACAGCTGTTTTTTGCACTTCAGTGGGCCCACAAGCTATTTTCAAAGACCCAGGTTCCACAGAAAACATACCGGGTTGGCCAAATCAGGTACATTAGAGCATATTCTGGCTTCAGTGAAACAAAATAGGTAGTCATATTGTTGCAATATTTCCTAACGTGTAAGGTAGTTCCTGCACAGAATTACCCGTCCCAAACTGGTGGCAGCTATTGGAATGTGGTCTTTATTCATGAATGTATTTCTAGACATGGCGCCCAGATTTGCTATTGAATTATCAATAACTCTTTCAAATCAAAAGCTACTAGAGAAACAGGACTGCAATATTTCTCAGCCAGCGGGGTTCAAATAAATAAAATGCAACTGAAGTAAAGCATGTGTCTCGCCCAAGCAGACATATAAAAGAAAACAGCCTGCGAAGGGAGCCATGAACGAGCGCTGTAAATGCTGTGCTTTCTACAAACACTTATTATGAGACTGGCAGTCCCAGGACCGCCAGACTCATGGTGGCGTGACGGTGGTTGATCCAGCCACCGCTGCACCGGCGGTCCGACTGCCAGATTACTACTTGGGCAGTTGGACCGCCCTGAGGCCTCCGGCTTGGCCATAGAACTGCCGTTCCCTGGCGTAGGAGCAGCGGTCAGAGGCCGCAATATGCTTGGCGGGAACACAACGGTCCCACCAAGCATATTACGAGTTTCCTCCCTGCCAGGCTTTTCATGGCGGTTCCACCGCCAGGAAAAGCCTTGCAGAGAGGAAACAAAGGGGGCCCTACAGGGCCCCCGTGCCTCAAACATATGTGTATGCACACAGGGCGGCATAACATGTGCACCCCTGTGTGCATGCACATAGATTCCTGCACAGCATGGACTTTTGAGACCATGCTGTGCAGGAACCTTGTAGTGCGGTCCCACTGCGGTGCCTTTCTTAATGGTACCGCTGCCTATAGGAGGCACCGCCATGGGACCGCCATGGGACCGCCACCCCACCCGCCTGCTAGACTACAAAAAAGTCATAATCTAGCTGGCGGGTTGTGCAAGCTTTAGCAGAGCCACCTCCCTGCCAAAATCTCTTAATTAGGCCCTAAGTATTCCCATTTTCCTCAAGGCCTCAGGGGCAAGCTTGACCTTGTGATTCCAGGTTCACAATGTGCTGGCAGTTGCTCACAAAAAGGTTTATAATTCATTTGTTTTTCAGCAGGCTGTGATAATATAACAGGGGTAGGACCTGAAAAGAGCCCTGCAGTAGAAAACCTTGCTACTGCTCTGTATAAAGTTGTAGCAGATGTGCCTAATAATATTCACAGCCCCAAAGCACAGTACCATAGCAGGAAATGTGTCCTATTTCTGCAAAAAGTGGCCCTGCCAGTACCAGTGCCCTCAGATGCGTCTTGGAACTTGGAAGAGGAAGTAAGAACTGACTTTCAGTAATATACCTGCTGGAAATGTTACCTTTCTGTAAGATCACCCAAGATTTTTGCCTTCACTACCCTATTTATTTTGCTGAATCTGTTTTTGTTGGCATTAGGTCTCTGTGTACTCTGCCCTGCTAACCATTCATAAAGTGCGTGAGCTCTCTCTTCCAAGCATGGTAAAATTGGTGCAGACCTGATTAATACATTTAATTTACTTATAAGTCCCTACCATATGGTACTGCATGTACCCGGGGCTTGTAAATTAAATGCTAGCAGTGCGCTGCAGCACAGATTGTGTCATCCACTAAAGTAGAGCTGTAAAACATGTCTCAGGCCTGTCACTGCAGCAAGTGTGTGCATTTTTAACACTGCTATTTCAATCTAGCAAAATAAAACTTTTGCCAGGCCTAAACCTTTCCATTAATACTTCTAAGTCACGTCTATGGTAGGCCCTTAAGTCTCATAGGGCAGGGCAAATTGTATTTAAAACATGAGACGTGTACTTAAGTTTTACATGTCTTGGCATTAAAAAAAATACAAAGTTGTTTTTCACTGTAGCAAGGCTAGCCTCCCATAGACTAACTGTGATTTGCCCTATTGCATTTAATAAGTGATAAATTCAGTATTGGAGCAGCTAAAAAGCTAGAAAAATACTTCTTCCACTCATTTTGATTAAAATGTTAAAATAATCTCTTATGGTAAAGTTGGTTTTTAAATTACTATTTTGAAAATGCAATTTTCAAAAAGTAGGTATTTTTCTGCATAAACCAAATGTGCCTTTCTGCAAGTGCCCTGGGTCGCATATCTGGTAATAACTCTCATGTTGTGAGATGTGTTTTCCTCCCAGACAGTTGACAAAAGGGGCATAGGTGTGGGGAAAGGTGTTCTTCTCCTGAGCAGGCTGACCTGGGAGGTTGAACCCAACCTTTTCCAATCTTCAAAGGGTAGCCTGAGTGCTTACCTTCCTGATTTCAGAAGATGTCTACCCTGTCTCTGGCAAATGTAGCTCACACCTGGGCCTGCCTGCCCTTTCAGATCCTAAGCACACACTTAATTATACAATATTTTAGTAATACCAAACATTTTTCTCTTTGTCTTTAATTTTCATTGCTTTCTGTGCCCAGCCAACACGTGTTTCGTCGTCAGCGGAGTATCCCACAACTTCTTCAGGGCTGTAAGGCTGACAGACTTTAAATTCTTGTCACACCTCTACGCCGGTTCTACTTCCGTCCTGGCCATGTGAAAAAGTATCCTCTGCCACGTGCAATATCATCCCCTGGAGCCACAAAAAGTCACAATCAGTGAGGATGGCACCATGCAGCTATGCATAATTGATATGCCAGCCATTGAATGGAGTGCAGATCTACAGGCGCTATCGGAAGGATGGCGCCGGACTTAGTCCCTGATACCATGGTTTCCCCGGAGGTGGGGATTAAGGACGACTGAGCAGTATGAATGAGGGTGACTAACTGAGAGGAGGGCAGCTTGAGGGCTAGCTGTATGCCCGGAACGTAAAACGTTGCGGCGACAGCCCATGAGGTTATTATTACATGTATGTCCACACCCTGAAAATGTGTGGGAAAGCTAGAAATCCCTAGGTTCAGGGGACATAGGCTGTCTATCTCTATGGCTACTGACTCGTGTGTTCAGCCTCACTGACTGAAGGAATGGGCACACATGTTGCAGAAAAAGAGAGATTAGTAGACTAGAATAACTGACCGGGATGCTGTTTGGAAATTGAGTACTATCCGGTCCCCGTTGGACAGACAGGGATGCGGTGCGAGTCCTGGCACCTGCAATGGGTGGACACTAATACTCGTATGGTTGCACTATATTTGTTCGTGGGTGGGGAACAGTTTACATTGTTTGTTTATTATTCAAGGTTCTCAGCAGCAGATGGGTGGTGTGTGGGGTGAGGGAGAAACACACACCACACATTTAGTACAGGGATGGGGGGGCTTACAAAGTTCTAACCTGGAATGTCCAGGGACTGGGTACATATGTTAAAAGATACAGGACACTTACCTTCCTTAAGCGCCACAAAATCGACATTGCATGCCTGCAGGAGGCCCACCTGGATGATGCTGGTGTCACAAGATTGGCCAAGAAATGGAGGGGACAGGCTTATAATTCCTCCTTCTCTACATATGCCAGGGGCACAATGATATGGGTGGCTCCGGGAGTCCCATCCATTCTCTCTCACATACATGGAGGCAGATGTAGGGTGCAGGTATGTCCTCACACAGAGCACCCTGGATTGCCAGAATGTAATTATACTCAACACATATACTCTCAACACCGACAATCCCGCTTTCTTTCCCTCAGTACAGAAACTGATCACTCAGGTGTGTGGTTTGCCCTTGCTGAGTCTGGGAAACTTCAACTGTATCTTCGACACTCATTTGGACAGCACCCCTGTTAGGACAGGCACGAAACCCAATATGACAGCTACCCTTTGGGAGGTCATGGCGATCATAGGGTTGGGAGACGTATGGCGTCTAAAACATCCAGGGCAGAAAATATGCGCTTGTCACTCTGCCACGCACAATACATACGGTAGATTGGACAGGGTACTGGTAGTGGGGTTCCCCAGACTAGGCGGCATTTGAATAATGCATTGGCACGCTTCCTATCTGATCACGTGCCTGTTTGCTGTACTGTTGTAATGGGGGGGTGCCATATCAAGGTCGCGGTCTTGGCGGATGCCCGAGGATATACTAGAGGACCCCTTAGGGCATGAGGCACTGTTGCTCTCATTGTCAGGTTACTTCGAGATGAACTGGGGCTCCACTGGAAGTAGATCCACCAAATGAGAGGCACTTAAGGCAGTGTTGAGGGGGCACCTGTATGGGACTAACTTGTGCGGTCTGTAAACAGCTTCAGGCTGAACTGAGTAGGGAGGAGCGGCTGCTTGCAAATGCTCAAGCGGCACACCAACCTAACATCCCCTCACTAAGGGAAGTGCACAACATACGTGGGTGTATGACAGAATACCCTTTGAAACAGTCCCAACAGTGACTGTACCATGAGGGTGACAAGTCTGGGCACCATTTAGCCTGGATTCTGCATAGGGAGTAGGCCATTCAGGTCCCAATGTCTCTAGCCTCCCTAGACGGCGCTAGAGTTACTTCCAGGACAGGCATTGTAGATATTTTCCAAAAACACCTACAACAGGTATACACAGCAGGCCCGAATATAAGCACACATGTCTACTCCTCTTTTCTAGAGGGACTAGACATCCCCAAGCTTGGGCTGGTGACGCAGGAGGCACTGGATGAACAGTTAACACTGAAGGAACTAAGAGCAGCGCTAAGTATGCTCCCGTGATCTAAGACACCCGGTAGCGACGGCTTCCCACCTGAATTTTGCAAAGCATTTTAAGCCACGTTAACACAAGGGCTCCTGGAAGTCTACTTACAGGCATCAGAGGAGGGCATATTACCCAAGACTACCGATCGGAGGCGTAGACATGGGGCCGGGAAACACGGAAGGGATGCCCATTGTCCCGGCTCTTGTTTACACTCACAATAGAGCTGTTGACCATATGGACATGCAAAGAAATGCGGTCTGGGGCATACAAATTGGTAAGGTACGACACGTCATTTCGCTATATGCAGATAATGCCCTGTTTTACCTCTCCTCACCCAGGGTCACTTTGCCATGGCTATTGCAGCTGCTCGATGACCTCTGCAACATTTCGGGGCTTCGATTAAATCGTAATATGTCCTTGGTATTCTCTCTTGACTCACTGGTGGGCACCCCAGTGGTTCAACTGCCGGCCTTGGGCCTGAGCTGGGAACTGGAGTAATTCAGATGGTTCAGTGACACAATATCGACTCCTAAAATATCGAAGTACAAAATTATCAAGACACTAATATTGCATACAATAATATCGATTACATACTTGCCATTAAAAATACAAAAATACTGATAAAAAATATAGGGGCCCATTAGGATGGCGGGCGGTAGCACCACCGCCGTGCTGGCGGATGCAAAAACCACCAGTTACCGCCCGCATGCCGCAGCCCACACGCCCGCCAAATTACGATGTGAAAAGGCAGCCAAACACCGCCGGCAAGCCAGCGACGCCGTCCGCCATCAAAGTGCGCCCGCTCACGTAGCGGCGCAGCCCAATGGAGACACACCGCCAGACGAAATCACGTACCGCCCGGCGTACAAATTACGATGCCGCAAACAAACAGCTCCCACGGCTAAGAGACACCGCACGTGAAAGTGAGGCGGAAACCCGAACGCCGAGCACAGACACCGAAGAGGCGACCCCCCGAGCATGAATCCAGCACTGCAGGCCCTCCCCATGCTCTACCTGATGCAGCACCCAGGAGTCAACGCACCGCGGCGACGCAGGTAGGCAGACACACAACAGGGGCACGCAAACAGCGCACACAGTGCAAGGGCGAGAAAACTGTATATGCCCCCCGACATCCCTGCGTGGACAAGACACATCCACCACTGCACCCACAAATGTAACACAGGGCAAAGTGCAACATCTCGCAACTATCATGGGCACACCACCTGGGACCAGGAACTAACGACCCCGTCACGGCACCGCAGCACAGCGGCGATGACGCAGCCACACATGCGCACAACTCAGCGCCCAACCATAACGCCATGTATGCGTCGCACACAAACAACACAGGGACACACCAGCCACACCCAGAATGCACATGACACGTGACAGGCCTGCCACAGTCATGTCCCCAACGCCCAATTCACGGACAACACCCAACGTCACACAACCGACGCCCACATGTCAGTGAAGTCACGCAACATCAGGACACACCCCTGTGTGACAAACAGGGCGAAGCACACAGCGGCGGCAACACCACCCAGTAGAACATGGGCCCCGTCGGGAAGAGGTACGCCAGTACCACACAGAAACACCCATACCACCCTGCACCCATGAACCAGACACACAAAACGGAACACCAAAGAGCCAGGGGACCGACAACAGGTGGACTCAAGAATGACACCCACACACAAGGCCCAACGCATAGCGGAAACACAGCCTGCCGCCCACACACGGGAGAGCAGACAGCACTGAATGACCTTCCATTCCAACTCCGAAACCACATCCCGACTAAACAAGCCGGCGAATACAGCCATTGTCCCAAAAAAGACCAACACAGGCATGCAGAGGAAACCGACCACAGGGCAGATAGCGCATATCACCTAAGAACATACCGAACGGGAAAGAAGAAAGTATAAAACTCCCCCATGCCGTTCCCATGCAAGTCATCTGGAAGGAGTCACACACCACTGACCTTGAACATTCAGAGAAGCACGTGGGATGAGGGCCCGTGTCCTCCGCACAAGCTAACAGAACACAAGTCCTGCCCCCCTATGACCATCACAGACCTCACAGCAACCTCGGAGCTTGCACACTGCAGACTGCACACACAGCCGGAGCACACCACCACATCGCCCCGCAGTAAAATGGCACCTACAACACACCTACCCAACTACGCCAGACAGGTCAAGCTGTACAAACACAACCTGATACAGCTACTGGGATGCGGACCCCTATCCCTGCTGAACGTAAGTTATCGACTGACTTACCGCATCGCATTGTTCAGCTGCGTCATACCCGTCTTCTACTGTCGGAGGTGTCCCTTCCACCATCCTGTGGAGTTGTGCCTCTCCAACCCGGCATGTCCAAGGGCGGACCTGCTACCACTATTCCACCCTCTGGACGCACACGACAGGGTCTGTTCAGCCTATGGGGGCATGGCGTATGTGGCGAACATCGGACCCACACTGCAATGGGACCACTGTGCCTCCACACGACGGATCATGGATCACAGCTACATCGAATGTCACCCAGCATGCCCCATCATGCTCCTACAAGGGACAACTTACGGACAACACCGTGACAGCCACCATCCGCTACATTGGCTGGCAAACATGTATACCACCAATGAAGTGGAAGCCCTGCAGGAAGCCATCGCATACCTGTCAACCTGTCAATTCGTAGGACCCCGACGCAATCCCCCAATTGAGCCATGATGTCCGACACTGTACCCATGCTTAGCTTCCGCACGGACTGGCCAGTAACCACCACAACAGCCATACCAAACGACCTGCAACTGATACCACACCATCAACGACACTGCCATGACATCGGATGTGTCCGGGACATGCACTCCGTTCCCCATCACATCCAGGAACTCTGCATGTATCCGGGGAGGCAGTGGCATGGGATATGTGTATCGCACCCACATGGACAGAACTGCACGTACAACTATGCCATGACATGGATCCTGCGCCCATGGACATATGCACCGCACAGTGGACAGGAATCGCCCGGCTGGAGTATGTGAGAGCTGCACCCCTTCTCCCCCTCCCCGGAATTCCCGTAACAGGACCTTTGCATGGACGACAAGTGCATACAACAACACGACCCCAGTGACTGTGACATGTCCAGTATCCACAATATGGCAAGAACAAGTGGGACGCCGTTGCATGCACGTAAGCCCATGCCCTGATGTCAACTCACACGCACGCGTGCATGAGTAACAACAGCAGCACACCTGTCACATGGAACTGAGATGGACTGTGCCCATGATGCCAAGCGGTCTGGTAGGCTAAATGTATACCGTCTGTGTCAAAGTCCGCAGCACCGCAGCTATTTGCAAATGAACATTAGCACAGCAACGGCCAAGCAGATGTAACTCTGAAGCCCACATCCCACATGCAACAGCTAATCACATGTACCCCTACACCCTTAGCTATGTGTAATCATGCTCAGTATATCCTCCACATGCATACCGCTGCCAGTAGTGTCCACTATACTGCATCACAGAGGACATAAGTCACAATACATGGTTTGAAGAAAGAAACTGTCTCTGCTGATTCCTTTCACAAGTACGAATGTGAGATGATGAGAGTGTGTGATGTATACGGCAGTCGTGACATGACTATGTAGTCCACTGTCATTCGATGTCAACGCAAATGAGTAGCACAACTGTGGGAGACACACATGTGTCGTGTGAAGCGGGAGTGACGCTTCGCTCAGGTGGGTGGGTGTGACGGGTAGATGCGCACATGCAAAGTTGAAACACGCTGTGTCGGGAGGGGTCCGGAACTGCACATTACCGCTTCCATGGGCAATGTTAAAGGCCACCCGTCGGGGGGGGATGTGAACACGTGTGTGCACAGCAGCCTGGCACACGAACAATGCGGTATCAGGCGTACACGTCAGCCCACCCTCTGTGGACAAGCTGGATCCTGTTGTGCGCCCGCCAGGCCCTTGACAAGGCACACACAGCCCCTGCCGACCAGGTGTATCCCCAACATTGTCAACCTGCACAGGCAATCCAGGGCACAGGATGGCAGTGGAGCATGGTGGGGGAGAGGACTTGGCGCGCGTCTCCGGGACACATCACGCAGGCAAAACATCCTCAATGTGCAGCATGGCTCAAGTCATATGGAAGTATTGGGGGATGCACACATCACGAGCAGGAGTGACGTCACAGAAGGTGGCTCGCACCATCCCACCCATTGCCTACATCCCCACACACGTCACATGCCGTTGCAACAGAGAAGCCAGCGCGTGTGCAAGCACCTCCGAGCCCGCCCCAGTGAGGCAAAAGAGTGAATGTGTGGGTCCATCAGCCCCAGATGGACGCGGCATGGGCCGCTAGGGCAGCTACAGCCTCTGTGTGTCGCAGGTGGTGTATCCGGACTGCGGAGACTGCAATGCATTGTCTAGGTTGCCCGGGTCTCGAGTCGGGGCACCACGCATGTGGACGGCGTAACGCCACTAATCATACCGTGAGACAGACCACATGTACAACTGGACCCACACATACACTCCTTGGCCTCTCTGGGGCGAACTTGGAGCTGCTTGTGCATGCGCTAGCTTCTCATGTGCAAATGCATATAGGTGTGAGCGAGGGGAGGCCATGAGGACAGTGCAAAAGATAACTGTCTGACTTTCAGTTAGTTTAAGGAATGACCCTGATGTGGTCAGAAAAAGACATGTCTCGTGTGCATTGCAACTAGTAGATCAGCCGATGACCTACCCATGTCTTGCATGTAGCCCCGCACCTAGCCCCGCACACTCGACACAGCGAAATGAGTACCAGCACCACATACTTCCCATTCGAAGCACTGACTGGTGGTGATAACCATTGGACAGTCTTGTGTAGTCCACCCACACGTACATGTGGGCCCTCCATGAACCATGTCTCCTGCGGCAAAGTGATGTCATGGGCAATGACGGAACTGAGCAGAGCTGTCTGCCCCACGCACAGACAGTGCATCAGCTCAACAGGCCCAGCACAGAGTGCAGCAGGGGTCACATGTGCAGGGGCAGTTGTACCTGGTGTGAATGCACATGCACATAGACAGCACATCGAGCAATGTGTAGCCTGCCCACATCTACTGTCCATTGTCAGGCTGACCTAGAAGAAGATCACAAGGCAACACATCTGTGTGGGTGTACCCACTGTGACCAACACTGCGCAACCATCAGCGTACTCGCCCTGTGCATGGCCCACCCCGCAACGAAGGTCACATTCAGTGCCACTATCTCTCACACACATCCCTATCACGAGTCATGGTGTGTCCAATAGACAGTGCAGAGTAAGCGCTCATCCGGGGTGTCCTGAACAGGAGACACATGTAACCCACTAGGCAGTCGGTGCTGTCACCTACTGGCATTGTGCAGTCAATGTGCAGGCCAGGCTTGCTGGGACTGAGAGGGGCAGCATGGCCCAGCCTGACATTCACACGAGCAACAAGTGCACTGAGACCTGCACTGGCAATTGCAGACGTTGGCCTGCACCCAGCTGGCCCGGGACGCCTACCTCCATAGTGGAACACGCAGGGTGCAACCGCGAGGGTCATCGGAGTTGGCCGTAATGGCCTGGCCCATGTTGGTGACAGTCCGCTGATGCCATGTGCACCACACAGTATGATGTGCGCACTGCATCTGCAGGTGTGGCCATGATGTGCGTGTGGGTGCAGGTGCACAATATACGGGACCACAACATGCCGTGTGCATAGGCAGGGACGGCCAGTGGCCGGCCCCCACATGTCTGTTAGCATGTCATCATCTGCACATTGGCATGGGTGCATGGTATACGCATATGCACATGCATGTCATCCCTCACTATGTACATCTGCCACTTGGCACGTGCAAGGTTACGTGTCACATGTGATGTGTATTTGCAAGCACACAGCCGTGTTGGCATGGGGCTGTCAATGTGTACACCTGACAATGCTTCTGGAGGTGTGATCCGTACAGTGCTGCACATAGGGTGCAGTGGTGACACCAATGACTGTCTTATATCCCCTCGTGCCACAGGTCCCACTTGTCTTGGCCGCTCAGCCTGTGCCCACATCGTCGTTGGTGTGTGCCATACTCATCCAGCCTCGGAAGCAATGTGATGCACAGCAGCCAGTCATGTTGCCGTGGTGTTGTCGCTTGCCGGATATGCAGTCAGTCCCCATCAGCACGCCTCACAGGTCATTGAGGCCTGGATCCCCATGTGCATGCACATAGCAATGGTTTGTGTCACTGCCCATTGCTATTGGTGGGAGACCTGTGTAAGTGTATTGTGGCTGTGCTGTCCCTGCATGACAGCTGTTCTGTGACTCATGTTCTTGCTCTGTCATATCAGTGATGTGTATGTGAAAATGCCATGTGTCGTGTTGCTTTGACATGTGTCCACTTCCATCTTTCCTAGGCGGAGACCAAACATTTACCGCCCTTACCAATTGTTGGCGGACATGGAGGATTCTGAGGTCATCCGGAAATTTCGTCTGGATCGACCAACCCTGCATCGACTATGTGCCATGTTGGAACCCCACCTCCGTCCTCGCAGGGTGTATCCGACAGCATTCACCCCCACGGCTAAGGTGATGGCTGCACTGCATTTTTTCGCCACTGGGTCATTCCAGCACACAGTGGGCAGTGGAGGTGGGATGTCCCAGCCCATGTTCAGCATGGTGCTGAGGGATGTACTGGCAGCCATGATGCTGTACAGGAACAGGTACATCAGATTCCCCAGGGCACGTGAGTTGGCGGCAGTGAAGGGTGCATTCTATGCCCTTGGACGGATCCCACACGTCGTTGGTGCCATTGACTGCACCCATGTTGGCCTTGTCCCACCACAGGCCACTGAGCAGCTCTTCCGCAACCGGAAGCACACGCACTCCCTGAATGTGCAAGTGGTGTGCCTTGCGGACATGGTCATCTCCCACGTGTGTGCAAAGTTCCCAGGCTCGGCCCATGACGCGCACATCATGCGAAACAGCATATTACCACGACTGATGACCAATCTGCAACAGGACCGTGGCTGGATTGTCGGTGAGTATGTGGAGTTGTGTAGCGTGCTGGCTTAAGGATGCTGTCTACTGTCCTGTTTGAATTGCAACGGTTCTCTGTGTCCCCCACGCCCAGGTGACTCGGCTTACCCGAATGGGCCCTGGCTGCTCAGTCCATTAAGAAATCCTCGGACCCCAGCAGATGACCGCTACAATGAGGCACATGGGAGGACCAGACGTGTGGTCGAGCGTACCTTTGGCCTCCTCAAGTCCAGGTTCAGATGCCTGGACCGCACCGGGGGGGCGCTGGCATACTCCCCACAGAAGGTGTGCCAGATAGTGGTGGCTTGCTGCATGCTGCACAATCTGGCCATTCGAAAGCAGATCCCCCTAATTGTGGATGACGGACATCAACCAGGGCCCCAGCCTGCACACCAGGACAGCTCCAGTGAAGAGGACAGTGGAGAGGATGAAGCTGTGAATGTGCGTCAGCAGCTCATCGCCCGCTACTTCACTTGACGGTGAGTGACCATGTACGACGGCTGATGTGGCTGTAGTTGTGCAGGTGTATGTGTGCTCTGTTACTGGGGCCTTTTGTTCACTGAGTGCTGTGTGTCAATGGTCCATGTCCAGGTTGGTATGCCACTGTCAGTGGCTGTAGCATTGTGCCCTGTTGCTCTCAGAGATGTGTGTGCATTGCTTGTAGTTGGTGACAAGTACTGTGTGATGAGTGTGTGACACACTCATTGAATGTACTCTTGTTCTGTTTTTCACCCCTAGGTCCCTGCAGCCTCTCCTGTCCCATCGACATGCCACACAGCAGATGCTATTCTGCTCATGGTGGCGATTGCACATCGTGGAATAAACCCAGGACACATTAAGCCGATTGTGATCAAGGTGTATTTATTAACAGCGGTGACATGTGACGGTGTGCAAGGTGACGACAAATGTGGTGCATGCTGTGACAATGAGTTGACGGTCATGGCTGCGTGATGGTCAAGGTGTACCCATGGAGTTCTATGTCCACAGTCCAACAGACACATGCCATTCACATGGCAGTGTGGGCTAGGATCGTATTCCAAGTCAATGCAGTAGGTGGTCAAGGTGGCTGGCTGACTCACTGGCGTTTGGTGCGGGCGAAGTCCTCTCTGGACACCTGTTTCCACTTGGACGGCCCCTTCCACGTTTGGGAGGGGGTGTTGATGTTCCGCTGGTGGTGGCTGAGGAGTGCTCACTCGCTGTGGACGCAGGGGAACGTGATGCTGCACGACCCAGCGCCACAGCAGGTGGTGGCGGAGGTGGTGTTGCTGGCCTTGCTTGTGCCCTCCCCCCCACCACCAGCTAGCCCATGAGGTCCGCGATTCGGGCCATGTGGGCGTCCATGGACCTCAACACCGCAAGGACCTCCCGCGTGTTGCTTGCCGACCTGGCCCATTCACCTTGGGTCTCCTCATAGGCCCCAAGGACTCTGTCTATTGGCGGCAGGGCTTGGCTCCCAGGCACAGTTGGCGTTGGCCTGGCCCTGCTCCTCCTACCAGTACTGCTGCCACCGACCTGCCCACTAGCCACATTGCTCACCACGGGCCTCGCTGTGGCTCCCAGGGTGGACCCAGTCGGCCGGACCACCACTTGCGCTGGGGCTGGGGATAGTGATGACGTGGTGGTGGTTGCGGCAGTGGGAGTGGCCGCAACGAGCGTGGGGGTGGCCGCCACAACAGTGGTAGTGGCCGCTACGACACTGGCAGCAGGGGCTGTGAGTGGTCATCAGCCCTGGATGATGTGTTGGTGGGTGGGAGGGTGCCTGGGGTGCGGTTGGGCCCTGCCACACCAGATGGGCCTGCTGGGTGGTCCGTGTCCGGATCGGAGGACAGATCCTCCACATCCGTGAGTCCTTGTTGGGGGCTTGCAGGCTGGCTGTGCTGGCTGCTGTCTCCATCTCCAGCATCCAGCAGTTCGTCACCTGTGGGGGGAATGAGATATGTTATTGTGTTGCACATGACAAAGTATGTATAGGTTGTCTGACATCCACAGTTCGTGCACAGTCGTGCACAGGTTTCCTGGAGCCGTGTGTGTGGCTGTGCTATTTGTTGTTGTGTGGGCATGCCAATGGGACTGTGTGCTGTGGACATGTGGCATGGGACGGATTGGCAATGCCGATGGGTGTGTTGCTGTGCTCCTGCTTTTTGTGGCTCTGGTGTATGCGGACTCCAGACCCATCGTGGAGGTTGGTATGTACTATGCTCTTGGGGTTCATATGGAACGCTTAGAAACGCAGATGGCATAATGGGGGTCAGCCCCTGAAACGCATTTGAGATGAACTATGCTTTGGGGGTTCATATGGAACGCTTAGAAACGCAGATGGCATAATGGGGGTCAGCCCCCTGAAACGCATTTGAGATGTACTATGCTTTTGGGGTACATACTGTGTGCCATGGGTGCAGAACGTGACATGTGTTGTGGCAACATGACAGTGCATGGTCTGAGGTGTGTGTATGTCTGACATACCCTGCATATTTGCTGTCTGTTGTGATTTCTGGCCATGTAATTGGACGCATTGTTATGAGTGAGTGATGGTTGTGTGCCACACGACGTATTGCAGATGGTCCAATTCCTTGGTGTGCCTGCTGCCCTGTGCCATGTGCATCACTGCAGTGCTCGGGGGGGTGTGGCCCATGTTATGTGTGTAGTTGCTCACAGTGTGACGTGCGCTTCATTCACTTCTGGCACATGATTTATCATGGGCATGTTTCTTTGCGTGACTACTGTATGTGGACCAGCTGTTCGGATGACATACCTTTCATGTGACTGGGGCTGACGGATGAGATGGATGGTATGTTGTATGTGCATTGTGTGTCTGTGTGTTTGATGGGTCCAGTGGTGTTCGTGTGCATTTCTGTTGTTCCACGCTGTTGCGTCTAGTGTGGTATGTCTTACATGGGCATCGTTGTGGGATGTGTGGTTGACAGGCAGTGGGGGCTACATGGACAGGACTTCGATGGTGTTGCAGTTGTGTGTGATGGGTTGCACTGTGCCTGCCGTGTGGTTCTGTTATCAGTGTGACTTGTGCATGCAGACGTGGCTCCTTGGGTGTTGCTGTGTCTGTGATGGGTCATGTGGGGTGTGACTCTGTGGTTCATGTCCGTGTGCACATTGTTCACATGGTTGTGGCAGGGAGCAGTGCTGCGTGTTCCTCTGCTACTTTGCATGTCCCATGTGTTAGTCGTAATTCAGTCCTCATGCCTCCAGTCACCCCGCCCTGTCCAGTTTCCCACCTGCAGGTTGTTTTTGAGCGTGCACTGGACTGGATGCAACATGGTTATGGGTGGGGGGTGCTCCATGTTGCAGGTCTGTGGGGGTGGGGGCGGTGTTATGGGTCGTGGTGATGGCTGGACACCCACTGACACCGTTTGTCCTGGGGCGGGATGTCTACCTGTCGGCTGTCGGTGTGCACTGCAGTGGCTGCTACGTGGGTGTGGGGTGTGGGCTGTGCTCCTCCTTGCTGTGCTGTGGGACTAGGGGCCTGGTGGGTGTTGTACTTCAGCTGTCCCCCTCCCACCCACTGCGCTTTGTGTTGCTGCTACTTACCTGTTACTTGTCGGTTAGTGCAGCTGCGGCTGCCACATGGGTGTGGGGGTGCTCCGCCTTGCTGTGCTGTAGGACTAGGGGCGTGGTGGGTGTTGTACTTCAGCTGTCCCCCCTCCCACCCACTGCCTCTGTGTTGCGACTACTTACCTGTTACTTGTCTGTTGGTGCAGCTACGGCTGCCACATGGGTGTGGGGGGGGCTCGTTGTGGCGCTTCTGGAGTACTAGGGGACCTGTTGATAGTTACGTGGCTGGCTGGGTGTACACATGCCCCCATGGTTTTGTTAGTTGAGATGTTTGGGCTGTGTGTGGGTGGTGGTGCCTGTTGCATGTGTGAGTAATGTGTTGTGTATTGTGTACTGGACATGGGGGTGTTTGTCCCTCGGAGCTATGGCATGGTGGTAGTGCATGTGAGTACATAGCGGTGTGCTGGTATACATTTGTTTGTACTTACCGGCCTCCACTCCCCCTGGTAATCCGGTGAGGATCTCCGGATGGATGATGACTCGCACCTTCTCCTCCCACGCTTTGAAGGTCTTGTAATGCGCGGGATTCCCTCCGCCAGTCGTGGCAGCCAGCTCTCGGTTTTTGCTCTCCTTCTTCCTGACCAGGCTTTTGATGTCGTTCCACCGTTTGTTTATCTCTCCTCTGTTTCAGGGTACGGTCCCGACTGCATTGACCTGGTCTACAATTCTGTTCCACATTCTGTTTCTGGTGGCTAGTGGTGTGTGCTGGACCTGGTTGCCATAGATTTGTGTGTGCACCTTGACGATCTCGTCGACCATGACCGTCAGCTCAGTGGAAGTGAACTTGGGCATTCTGTGTGATGCCATGGTGTTTGTGGTGCTGGTGCGGTGTGTGATGTGTGATGTGCAGGGGGTTTGTGGTGCCGGTGTTTGGTGGTGGTGGTGGTGGGTGTGATGTGTGCGTATCTGTGGTGTGCTGCTGTCCTTGCTGTGTCACTGTGTCCTCTCCTCTCCTCTCTGCTTTGCAATGTTGCAAGGGGTTGTGGTCTGTGGAGGGGCTGCTTTTGTACTTACCTGTTTGGGTGTGTCCTGATGGTCTGTTGTTTTCAGGTGTGTTGTGGCAGGTGTTCTGGGCTTTGTGTTTATTTGTTTGTCCAGGGGTGTTGTGTTTTCGGGATGTGTACTTTGTCTGTGTATTTGTGTGTGGATTGCTGTGTGGACTTGTTTGCCTTGTTGTGTGTGTTTGTTTGAGTCCGGGGCTGTTTCTGTGCAGGGACGTGGCCGCCATGGCTTCTGCCGTGTCCATTTTCTTCAGTGTTGTTTCCGCTGGCGGGCGGTGTATTTGTTGTTTTTCCGCGCTCATGTCGGTGCGATCGTAATTTCACGTGCGGTGTCTCGACCGTGAGGGCGGGCGGTTTTGTGTTGTCGTGCGTCTTTCCGTCCGTGGCGGGCGGTGTGACTCCGACTCGGGCATGGGCGGGCGGTATTTTGTGTGTTTTTTTCGCCGCTGGCGGTTTTCGGTTCGAGGCATCATAATTGCTGGGTCGGTATTCAGAAGGTGTAGTCGGGCGGATTTTTGCCGCTTTCATGGGTGGCGGATTTTTTTACGCCCAGTATCGTAATGGGCCTTATAGTTGTTAAAAAAAATCAATAACTAATATCGAATTCAAAAATATTGCAAAAATTAAGTAAACATAGAATTTAACAAAAATATTGAAACTCACAATAGCTACAACAGAAATATTGTTAAAAAAATCAGATAAATATCTAAACGTAAAATACACACATTAATATATATATAGGAACCTACTAAAACATACCACATATACAATAACATCAATTAAACAAAATAAAACATATATAATACTTTTTTAATTCGAATGTATATTTATAAAATATAAATTATTAACAAATAAACAAAAAACATCTATATATTTTTTTAAATAAATGTAAAACTATTTAACAAACAACATTTACTACCATTAAAAAATCACTAAACATATATTAAATGCAAATAACTAATTTTTAAACATGTTAAACATATATATTGCTTAATATATATGCATTTAATGCAAAATCCTCCTTTAAATAAATAAAAGATTCGTACTCTACACACACACATAAATGTAAAAAATAATTAAACAGATGCTACAACAACCAATAAAATAAAACTATAAACAACAAAAACCAATAGAAACATTCAACTGATTAAAACAACAGTATAAAAGAAGCTAATTAATAAACAAAAAATTACCTCACAACCTACAAAGGCTGGAAAAGGACGAAACGCTGCCAGATTACTGCCCTCACTGAAGATCTTCAAAACCTCTATATCAGCACACCTAAACACAAAGTAAGTACAAAATCTAATATATCTAAACAATATTCTAACTAAACTTAAAACAAGTAAAATGTACCAAATTCAATAAATAAACATATGCCCATTTTTTACTCTTTTCTACAGATCTAAACACCTTAAACTAACAACCCTAACCAAAAAGAAAAGCTACAGAGAAAAAACTATGCAACATTTCATCAAAAACATATTACTGACACAAGAAAATAAACTAGTCATTTATAAAACAAAGTAAGTATGACCGCTTATTAATTTTGAAATGTAGTTATAACTAATCTGCAAAACAAAATATCCTAACAAAAAACTAATAAGCGTTTTCTGACTTTTTTCCTCTATTCTACAACCTTCACCAACTACAAATAATCAAACTACATTAAATTAACAGAAATATCCACCAAAAATACTATTATTTTAAATAAACTAGAAAAAAGCAATTAACCAGCAACTGCCCTTAACTAAAATAAACCTAAATAACATTTAATTCTTAATAATAAGTACATTTCCCACCCCCCCAAACAGCTCCAAACAGCAATGTGAAAGCAAGAAAAAACAACAAATAACTTACAGCATATATGTAAGTATTTAAAGAAGAGAAAATATAACAGTAAAAATATAGCCATTGCATTTACTAATTGTTATTTATGTATGCATATACAGTATAACCCAGAAAATGACAGAAGGGGCTAAATTCATATCTCTCAAAAAGGGACATTTTTGCTTTGTTACATGGGCTACACCAACAGCCAGGAAAGAACATCATCTAACCATATCCATTGGAAATGTACCAAATACAACTCAAATTCCTGCTATGGGAGGGCAACAACTAGCCAAACTATAGTGATAAATGTAAAAGAACATAAACACCTCCCCAACATCACTGAAATAGAAGTCAGAGACATTTTAGAAAACATTAAAGACACAAACACTAGGTCCCAACAACCAAGTACTGAAATGCTAAAAAATATCTTAATCCTTGTTCCTGAGCATGTAACTGGCCAGTTACCTGCCATCCTAACACTAAAACGTCTAATAGCCCGAACTAAAAAATCCACCAGCCTTAAAAGCATTTAAAGAAGTAGAATTACTACCTAAATTCACAAATACACACAAAAAAGAACTGTTACTTCTTTATAACAATAAAAGTCATGAAAAAATAATTATTATCTTTGCCACCCCCACTAATATACAAAAACTGGGAAAATGCGAAACATGGATGCTGCATGGGACATTTAAAATATGTCCCAAACCATTTTACCAACTATACACAATCCATGGGGAATACCACAACACAAATATCCCCTTTATATACGCATTACCACTTAATAAACAATCTAAAACCTACATAGAACTCCTAACACAAATTAAAGAACAAACTAATAATTACTACTCTCAAAAAATAATAATTGACTTCAAACAAGCAATGATAATAACTATTTTAACAATTTACCCCCACATGGCAATACAAGGCTGCTACTTTCACTTTAACCAAAGTATATGGCGCCATCTACAAAAGTCTACCTTAAAGGGCTCATCACGATGTCGGGTGGAAAGCCTCCGCCAGACAATCGGAATCTTCCCGACTGCGTCAGAGCCCTTCCGAATGACCCGGTCGGTTTACAGTCTGACTGCCCGATTACGATGTTTGGGGTCGGAAAGTGAACCGGCCAGTCATTCCAACTCGGTCCCGACCGACTCTTGGTCAGAACCGCAACGTAGCCCCCTATGGGCGGCGTTTCCGCCAACTGGACTACGATGTCAGTTTTCAACAGCCTTTCCGTGTCGGCCTTTCCGATACTGGAAGGCTGTAGGAAAGTGACTTTGGGGGCCCCTAGCAGGGCCCCCTCGGCCTGCAGTTGGGGGCTGAGGGGGTACCCCTTGTAAAACCCTGCACTGTGTTGCAGGTACCATGGGGTGCCTGCGACAAAATTGTAGGGTTTTACTCCCCCCTCCCATTTCCCCATACGAGCCTGTGTTACGGCCGGTTCTCTGGCATAACACAAGCTCCCATAGGAAACAATGGGAATCCGACCGAACAGTGGGGGTCATTATGATGGCGGGCGGATCGCCCCCGCCGGCCCGGCAGGGGCGATCCGCCCACCATCCACACAGCAAAGACCCCCCGCCATATTATGATGGCTGGGGGGTCCGCAGCAGACGGAAAGACCGTCCGCCGCTTTTCCGCCGGTCGACTCGTCGACGGGCAGAAAACCAGGTTAATATGGTGGCGGTGTCTGCTAGACACCGCCATCCATATTATGATGCCTGCGGAGATCAGCCGTTCCATGGCGGCGTTGCCGCCATGGAAAGGCATACGGTCTTCGATGTTGGGGGCCTGTAGCGGGCCCCCAGGAGGTTGGGGGGGTGGTGGGTGCACATGGGGGGTACCTGTGGTACCCCCCTGCATTTGTATGCACAAGGTGGCAGGCACCGCGCGGTGCCTGTCACGTTGTGCATGCAAATGCACGCCGTGCATTCACAGCATTGTGGCGGGCAGTGCGGTGAGCACCGCCCGCCACAATGATGTGAATAGGGCTTGCCACCGCCACGGTGGCGGTGGCATTGTAATATCATGTGCGGGACCACCGCACCCCTTGCGGACGGTCACGCATTCCGCTGCGGAGGCGGGCGGACTTTCTCCACCCGCCATCGTAATGATGCCCAGTGTTCGGTTGCATCGTAATCCGGTGGTCGGTACCGCCGACAGCAAGTCCATAGGTCCCGAATCCGAAACGGTGTCAGGCAATTAAAACATTTTTTACAATACATAAAAATGTTGATATATGGTGCAAAAAACTATACCACTGTATAACTACTTCAAAATATGGTTTGCAAAAATAATTGTTATGATTCAACATAATTTAAAAATGTTTCAAAAATTAAATAATATTATCAAGCCCATATTATTTAATATACATAAAAAGTATTACAAAAATGACCATATAATATTATTTTACTTTGTAAAATACATATTAAATAATATTATCTCTATAAATTAATTTAATATGTTGTAAAAATATATTATTGAATGATCAAAAATTATTAATAAAAAATGTTTCTGTTGTTTAAAAATATGCTATCCTAAAAAATATTTAAAAATATGTTTATTAAAAAATGTAAAACAAATACTATTTTCTACATACAGAAAAATAAATACTTTCCAAAAAATGTAAAAATAAAAAATATGGGCCTGATTATGAGTTTGGCAGTCTACCGAGCGCTAGACTGGTGGTGGCGCAGCAGTGGCGGTCCACCGTCCGCCGCAGTACGACTTCTAAAGTCGATGTGGCGGTGGACCGTTGCCTTCACAAGGGAACCGTCATTCCCTGGCGGTGGCGCAGGAGCGCCACGACGCAATATGCTGAGTGGGGACTTGCGCGGTCCCGCTCAGCATATTACGAGTTCCTGGACTGCCAGCCTTTTCATGGCAGGAACAAAAGGGGCCCTTCATGGCCCCCATGCCCCAGCCATGGGGATACATTCAGGGGCGCACAACATGTAGCCCCCTGTCTGTACCCTCACAAAGTTACAGCATGGCCTGGATGTCCACGTCCAAGCCGTACTGGAACTTTTTTGCTGTTCCCATGGCGGTATCTGTATTCCAGGCACCGCCATGGGAATAGCAAAAATTTGCAGACCGTATTAAAAGTTGTGCATTTCCAACTTGTAATACGGTCGGCGGTCCTTGGGCGGTTTTGCAAGGGTTTGGCGCAGCGAAGGCAGCGTTGCGCCGGCTCCGCTGTGCCAAACTCACAATCAGACCCTATGTTTTCAACTATATTATTTTACAACAAATGTTAAACAATATCTATCATTTTGTATAAATACAAACATATACAAATGTATGTCATATTATTTATATTTTCTATTTCAAATAAAATGTAACAATGCTAAAATATTATTTTTGTAATAATTCAAACATAAGATGTAGAAAACAAATCTCTAATATTTAAAACCAATCAGCATGCAGTATAAAGAGCACTCCAATGCGTACAGGAGAAATGCCTCTGATGAAGTGGTACGTTGGCCACAGAAACGCATCAGGCAACACAACGAACTTGGTTGGCTGGGGCGGGCTGAACCGTGTTGCCGAATGGCAGACGCACTGTCGAGTGCATCTTGAGAAGCTTCGGCGTTTGTTGAATAAAATTATGACACGGGTGCCCTCCCGTGCAAGATGCACCATCTCGAAGGAATGAGAGGCTGAGGGAGAGGAACCTTCCTGCTCCGGTTTCCAGAACAGTGCGTCTTGATGAAGAGTGCCTGCTCCCATCACATCCAGATCCTACTAAGGATTTTAACTGACTCTCTGAAATCTGTAAGCATTGGAACCTACTATAGGTGTTTAATGAAAGCTCGATGTGACTACACATCCCAGCATGCTGTATGAAGAAATCAAGTACGTAGTTGAACCCATGAGGGTTTTTAAACCAATCAGCATGCAGTATAAAGAGCGCTCCAATGCGTACAGGAGAAATGCCTCTGATGAAGTGGTACGTTGGCCACAGAAACGCGTCAGGCAACACAACGAACTTGGATGGCTGGGGCGGGCTGAACCGTGATGCCGAATGGCAGACGCACTGTCGAGTGCATCTTGAGAAGCTTCGGCGTTTGTTGAATAATAATATTTAAAAGTGTATACAATATAATCTATACAATGAAAAAATATTTTGTGCTTAATAAAAATATATAACAATAAATAAAAATTGTATTCACTTCTCTTCTGTAATATACTGTAATAAAGCATAAGTAACAAAAAATTCTACACACTACACTTTAAAAATTAACTATTCCAACTACACAAAAACTACATTCACAGAAATTATTATACACTAATTTACTAAACCCTACAAATTAAATATTCCTACTCTAATCTAATTTAGGGGTCAATTACGATGTCGGGCGGATCGCCACCGCCCGCATGGCGGTGGCGATCCGCCCGCCATAATCGCCCGTCCGCCAACAAATTCCCCCCGCCATATTACCATGGCGGAGGGGAGCCCGGCAGACGGTAAGACCGTCCGCATGTTTTCCGCCCGGCCAAACAGTCGACCGGGCGGAAAAGGGTTTAATATGGTGGCGGTGTCTGCAAGACACCGCCATCCATATTATGATGCCGGCGGAGATGAACCTTTCCATGGTGGTGTCGCCGCCATGGAAAGGCTCGCGGACTTTGCTGTTGGGGGCCCGTTGCGGGCCCCCAGGGTGTTGGGGGGGCGGGGGCTGCACATGGGGGGTACCTATGGTACGCATGCACAAGGTGGCAGGCACCGCGTGGTGCCTGTCACGTTGTGCATGCAGATGCACGACATGCATTTCCAGCACTGTGGCGGGCGGTGTTGTGAGCACCGCCCGCCACAATGCTGGAAATGGGGGATGCCACCGCCACCGTGGTGGTGGCATCCTAATCACATGTGCGGGACCGCCGCACACATAGCGGGCGGTCCCATTTACCGGGGCGATGGAGGAGGACAAAGTCCGCCCACCATCATAATCGGCCCCTTAGTGCCTGATTATGATGGTGGTGGGACCGCCACCGACAGGCCGTCGGTGGCGGTCCCACTGACATCCAGCCCATTGGTCCAACCGCCGCATTAGGATGCAGGCGGTCGGAGCTTGGCTGTCAGGGGGAAAGACCACCACATCCGACAGGTTCAAGGATCCTGTAAGGGCGGCGGTTGACCTCCTATTCCCTGTTAAGAGGGCGGTGCATGCTCAGACACCGCCGTAGGGATTAGGATGTCCCTTTCCGGCAGGCGGAAAGTGACTTTGGGGCCCCCTAGCAGGGCTCCCTTCTTCCCTAGCCCTCTGCTGGGGTGCCCCCCTAAACATCCCAGCATCGTGTGGCAGGTACCACATGGTGCCTACCACACGGTGCAGGGATGTTTCCAAAGTGTTCATTTTTCTTTTGGGAGTGTGCTGCAGCCCGCAGCACACGACACAATAGAAAATATACACATTGCGATCGCATAGTAATCAGGACAGTGGGACCACCGACTTTTAGTCGGTGACTGTCCTGTTACCACTACGGTGCCGGTTGGACGAGACCAGCATTATAATCAGGTCCTAAATTGGGGGAAAGCACTGAACACTAAACCTTAAAAAATAACTATTCCTACTCCAATATCACTGAATTCAGGGAAAGTGCTTGACACTAAATCCTACAAATTATTTATTCCTACTCCAATTCAGGGAAAGTGCTGGACTCTAAACCCTACAAATTAATTATTCCTACTCTAGTATAACTACATTCAGGGAAAGTGCTGGACACTAAACCTACAAATTAAATATTCCAACTCCAAAATTACTAAAATCAGGTAAAGCAGTTACCACCAAAGCCTAAAAGTTAACTACTCCTACTACAATAAACAAAATTAATAGAAAATACAAAAAACTAGTATATTCATTATATTTTTGACTAACATAGCCAGAATACAAGAACAAATTACAAATAAATATTTAAAAAAATATTCCAAACTGAAATGGTCAAAATAAAAATTTGAATTTCTATATAAAAATTATTTAAAAACTTAGGTGTCCATTACGATGTCGGGCGGATAAAAATCCGCCATCAACCACAGTGGCGAAAATCCGCCCGCCTACACCCTCTAAATACCGACCGAGCAATTACGATGCCGCGAACCGAAAACCGCCAGAGGCGGAAAATAAACAGAAAAAAACGCCCGCCCATGTCCGAGTCCAAGTCCATCCGCCCGCCACGGACGGAAAGACGCACGAAAAGCCAAAACCGCCCGCCCTGACGACCGAGACACCGCCCGTTAAATTAGGATCGTACCGACATGAGCGCGGGAAATCCACAAATACACCGCCCGCCAGCGCAAACAACAGTGACGAAAATGGACACGGCGGAAGCCCTGGCGGCCACGTCCATGCACAGAAACCATCCGCTGATGAAAACAAACACACACAACATGGCTAACAAGTCCACACAGCAACCCACGCACAAAAACCCAAACACAGTACACATCCCTGAAACAACCCCCCCCCTGGACATACAAATCAACTACAAATCCCAGAACACCAGCCACAACACACCTGAAAACAACAGACCATCATGACACACCCACATAGGTAAGTACAAAACCAGCCCCTTCACAGACCACAACCCCCTGCAACATTACAAACCGAGGACGAAAGCACACAACACAGCGAGACAGAAAGGACAGCAGCACACCACAGACACGCACCCATCACACCCATCACCACCCACCCCACCAAACACCGGCAACACAAACCCCCTGCACATCACACACCACACACCGCACCAGCACCACAAACACCAAAACACACACCATGGCACCACACAGAATGCCCAAGTTCACTGCCACCGAGTTGACGGTCATGGTCGACGAGATCGTCAAGGTGCACCCACAAATCTATGGCAACCAGGTCCAACAGACACCACTGTCCACCAGAAACCGGTTGTGGAGCAGGATCGTAGACCAGGCCAATGCAGTCGGGAACGTTCCACGCAACAGAGGAGAAATTAACAAAAGGTGGAACGACCTCAAAAGCGTGGTCAAGAAGAAGGAGACCAAAAATCGAGAGCTGGGTGCCAGGACTGGCGGAGGGAATCCCACGCTATTCAAGACCTTCAAGGCGTGGGAGGAGAAGGTGCGAGTCATCATACATCCGGAGATCCTCACCGGATTACCAGGGGGAGTGGAGGCTGGTAAGTACAAACAAACGTATACCAGCACACCGCTATGTAATCACATGCACTACCACCATGCCATAGCTCCTAGGGACAAACACCCCCATGTCCAGTACACAATACACAAGACATCACCCACACATGCAACAGACACTCACACACACTCAGCCCAAAGCTACCAACTAACAAAACCATGGGGGCATGTGTACAGTCAGCCAGCACCGCAACTTCCAACAGGTCCCCTTGCACTCCAGATGCGCCAGAATGAGCACTCCCCACACCCACATCCATGTGTCCGCCATAGCTGCACTGACCGACAAGTAACAGGTAAGTAGCCGGAACACAAAGACAGTGGGTCGGAGGGGGGACAGCTGAAGTAAAACACCCACCAGGCCCCCACTACCACAGACCAGCAAGGTGGAGCACACCCCACACCCATGTGTCAGGCACAGCTGCAGTAACCGACAACTAACAGGTAAGTAGCCGGAACACATAGTCAGTGGGTTGGAGGGGGGACAGCTGAAGTAAAACACCCACCAGGCCCCCATTCCCACAGACCAGCAAGGTGGAGCACCCCTCCCTCCCAGTACCATGTGGCATCCATAGCATTGCGCACTCAGAAACAACCTGTAGGTGGGAAAATGTACAGGGCGGGGCGTCTGTAGGCATGAGGACTGTACTACGACTGACACATGGGACATGTCACGTAGCAGAGGAACACGCAGCACTGCTCCCAGTCACAATCATGAGACCAATGTGCACACGGACATGTTCAACAGAGTCAAACCCCACATGACCCATCACAGATACAGCAACACCTAAGGAGCCACGTCTGCATGTACAAGTCCCACTGGAGCACAGACCCACACGGCAGGCACTGTGCCACCCATCACACACATCAGCAACACCATCGAAGTCCTGTCCATGTAGTCCTCACTGCCTGTCACCCACACATCGTACAACAACGCCCACGTAAGACAGACCGTACTAGAAGTAACAGCTTGGAACCACAATATTGCACACAAAGACAACCGGACCCATGAAACACACAGGCACACAATGCACATTCAACATATCATCCATCTCATCTCACAGCCACAATGTCATGAAAGGTATGACATCCGAACAGCTGGCCCTCATACAGTAGACATGCAAAGATACCTGCCCATGACAAATCAAGTGCCTGCAGTGACCGAAGCGCACGTCACACTGCGAATAACGACACACATAATATAGTCAACACCCCAAGAGCACAGCACTGATGCACATGTACCAGGGCAGCACGCACACAAAGGAATTGGCCCATCTGCAATACGTCGTGTGGCACACAACAAGCACAAACTCACAACATTGCTACCAATGTGATGTCCATGAATGATAACAGTCAGCAGATATTCCGGCCATGTGAGACAGACACACACCTTTGTCTATGCACTGTCACGTTGCCAGAACACATGTCACGTTCTGCACCCATTACCCACAGCATGTACCCCAAAAGCATATTTCAACCCAAGAGCGTTTAGGGGCTGTACCCCCTTCTGGCATCAGCGTACCTAAGCGTTCCATCCCTCCCCTAAACCATCGTTCAACCCAACATCGTCGATGGTCCTGGAGCACGCATACACACGAGCCACAAAATGTAGGAGCATAGCAACACACACCCATCGGCATTGCTAATCCGTCCCATGCCACATGTCCACATCACACAGACCCATTGCCTAGCCCACGCATACACACATCGTACATCCACACACACGCCACTGGGAAACCTGTGCACGACAGTGCACGAACTGTGAATGTCAGACAACCAATACATACTTTGCTAGGTGCAACACAATGACCCATCTCATCCTCCCCACAGGTGCCGAACTGCTGGATGCTGGAGAGGGTGACAGCAGCCAGCACAGCCAGTCCGCAAGCCCCCGACCCGGACTCACGGATGTAGAGGAGCTGGACACCTCTCCGGACACGGACCACCCAGCAGGCCCATCTGGAGTGGCAGGGCACAACCGCTCTCCAGGGCCCCTCCTGCCCACCAACCCATCACCCAGGGCTGCTGACCAGTCACAGACCCCTGCTGCCACAGTCGTTGCGGCCACCACCACCGCCGCAACCACCACCACCGCCGCAACCACCACCACCACGCCATCCCTCGCCACAGCCCCTGCGCAAGGGTCGGCACGGCCGTCAGGCTCCACCCTGGGAGCCAGAGCGAGGACCGTGGTGAGCAATGTGGCTAGTGGGCAGGTCGGTGGCAGCAGTACTGGTAGGAGGAGCAGGGCCAGGCCAACGCCAACTGTGCCTGTGAGCCAAGCCCTGCCGCCAATCGACAGAGTCCTTGGGGCCTATGAAGAGGCCCAAGGCGAATGGGCCAGGTCGGCAAGCGACACGCGGGAGGTCCTTGCGGTGTTGAGGTCCATGGACGCCCATATGGCCCAAATCGCGGCCCTCATGGGCCAGCTGGTGGTGGGGGGGAGGGCACAAGCAAGGCCAGCAACACCACCTCCGCCACCACCTGCTGTGGCGCAGGCTCGTGCAGCATCGCGTTCCCCTGCGTCCACAGCGAGTGAGCACTCCTCAACCACCACCAGCGGAACATCAACACCCCCTACCAAACGTGGAAGGGGCCGTCCGAAGAGGAAACAGGTGTCCAGAGAGGACTTCGCCCGCACCAAACGCCAGTGAGTCAGCCAGCCACCTTGACCACCTACTGCATTGACTTGTAATACGATCCTACCCCACACTGCCATGTGAATGGCATGTGTCTGTTGGACTGTGGACATAGAACTTCATGGGTACACCTTGACCATCACGCAGCCATGACCGTCTACTCATTGTCACAGCATGCACCACATTTGACATCACCTTGCACACAATCACATGTCACCGCTGTTAATAAATACACCTTGATCACAATCGGCTAAATGTGTCCTGGGTTTATTCCACGATGTGCAATCGCCACCATGAGCAGAAATGCATCTGCTGTGTGGCATGTCGATGGGACAGGAGAGGCTGCAGGGACCTAGGGGTGAAAAACAGAACAAGAGTACATTCAATGAGTGTGTCACACACTCATCACACAGTACTTGTCACCAACTACAAGCAATGCACACACATCTCACAGAGCAACAGGGCACAATGCTACAGCCACTGTCAGTGGCATACCAACCTGGACATGGACCATTGACACACAGCACTCAGTGAACAAAAGGCCCCCGTAACAGAGCACACATATACCTGCACAACTACAGCTACATCAGCCGTCGTACATGGTCACTCACCGTCAAGTGAAGTAGCGGGTGATGAGCTGCTGACGCACATTCACAGCTTCATCCTCTCCACTGTCCTCTTCACTGGAGCTGTCCTGGTCTGCAGGCTGGGGCCCTGGTTGATCTCCGTCATCCACAATTAGGGGGATCTGCTTGCGGATCGCCAGATTGTGCAGCATGCAGCAAGCCACAATTATCTGGCACACCTTCTGTGGGGAGTATGCCAGTGCGCCCCGGTGCGGTCCAGGCATCTGAACCTGGACTTGAGGAGGCCAAAGGTCCGCTCAACCACACGTCTGGTCCTCCCATGTGCCTCATTGTAGCGGACATCTGCTGGGCTCCCAGGACGTCGTAATGGGCTGAGCAGCCAGGGTCCATTCGGGTAAGCAGAGTCACCTGGGTGTGAGGGACACAGAGAACCGTTGCAATTCCAACTGGACACAAGACAGCATCGCACAGCCAGCACGCTACACTACTCCACATACTCACCAACAATCCAGCCACGGTCCGGTTGCAGATTGGTCATCAGACGTGGTAGGATGCTGTTGCGCATGATGTGCGCATCATGGGCCGATCCTGGGAATTTCGCACACACGTGTGTGATCACCATGTCCGCAAGGCACACCACTTGCACATTCAGGGAGTGCGTGTGCTTCCGGTTGCGGTAGAGGTGCTCGGTGGCCTGTGGTGCAACAAGGCCAACATGGGTGCAGTCTATTGCACCAACGACGTGGGGGATTCGTCCAAGAGCATAGAATGCACCCTTCACTGCCGCCAATTCACGAGCCCTGGGGAAGCGGATGTATCTGTTCCTGTACAGCATCATGGCTGACAGTACATCCCTGAGCACCATGCTGAACATGGGTTGGGACATCCCACCTCCACTGCCCACTGTGTGCTGGAATGACCCAGTGGCGAAGAAATGCAGTGCAGCCATCACCTTAGCCGTGGGGGTGAATGCTGTTGGATACACCCTGCGAGGACGGAGGTGGGGTTCCAACAAGGCACATAGACGATGCAGGGTGGGTCGGTCCAGACGATATTTGCGGATGACCTCCACATCCACCATGTCTGACAGCAATTGGTAGGGGCGATGAATGTTTGGTCTCCGCCTAGGAAAGATGGAAGTGAACACATGTCAAAGCAACACGCCACATGGCATATTCACATACACAAAACATAAATGACTGAGCAGGCAATTGAATGACAGAACGGCTGACAAGTAGGGACAGCACAGCCACAATACACTTACACAGGTCCCCTACCAATAGCAATGGGCAGTGACACACACCATTGCTATGAGCATGCACATGGGGAGTTAGGCCTTAACAACTTGTAAGGCATGCTGATGGTAACAGACTGCATATTCGGTAAGCTGCAACACCACGGCAACATGACTAGCTGCTGTGCATCACACTGCTTCCGAGGCTGGGTGTGTAGGGCACACACCAACAACGCTATGGACACAGGCTGAGCGGCCAAAACAATTGGGACCTGTGGCAGGAGGGGATATGAGACAGTCATTGATGTCCCTACTGCACCCTATGTACAGCACTGTACGGGTCACACCTCCAGAAACATTGACAGGTGTACACATTGACAGCCCCATGCCAACACGGCTGTGTGCTTGCAACTACACATCACAAGTGACACGTAACATTGCACGTGCCAAGTGGCAGATGTACATAGTGAAAGATGGCATGTGTGTGCATATGCATATCCCATGCTCCCATGCCAATGTGTACATGATGATGTTCCTACATACATGTGGAGGCTGAGCACTGGCCGTCCCTGCCTATGCACACAGCATGTTGTGGCCCTGTCCATTGTGGACCTGCACCCACACGCAAATCATGGCCACACCTGCAGATGCATTGCGCACATTATACTGTGTGGTGCACATGGCATCAGCGGACTGTACCCGGCATGGACCAGGCCCTTACGGCCAACTCCAATGACCCTCGCGGTTGCACCCTGCGTGTTCCACTGTGGAGGTAGGCGTCCATGGCCAGCTGGGAGCAGGCCAACGTCTGCAATTGAAGCTTCCAGACATGGTACACGAATCGCAGCAGCTTGTACCCACTGAAACGGCCCCAGGGGGTAATATGTGTGTGTGAGTGGGACAGGCATAACCACAGCTACCTGGCACTGCAGCCTGGCACCCCTCGACGACACCTGCTGCTGCCACCACTCCACCTACACGTGGATGACGCTGAGGACATGTCCAGGTCCACTCACCAGCGAGGAGCTGGAGAACCTGGATTCCGTGCTCCACGCACACTGCACATGGCTATTCCTTGCGAAAGTTGTGTGTGAGAGGCAACTGCAGTGTGTGTGGGTGTGCATGTGGGGGACACACATGTCGTTGCTCCTCAGCACTATGAGTCAGAGCCTGTGGAGTACAGACATGCACTGCTCACCATGCTGGCTGCAGGTGGCATGGGTATGTGAGCTCTCGGGCGCTTTGACCTGTCTGTCCCTCCCGAGTGGTGGTACATGGCAACTTCATGTCAGACATCCAGTGACACAGACAATTGGCAATGCAGGTCTCAGTGCACTTGTTGGTCGTGTGGAAGTCAGGCTGGGACCATGCTGCCCTTCTCAGTCCCAGCAGGCCTGGCCTGCACATTGACTGCGCAATGCCAGTAGGTGCCGACACAGACTGCTAGTGGGTTACATGTGTCTCCTGTTCAGGACCCCCCGGATGAGCGCTTACTCTGCACTGTCGATTGGACACACCATGACTCGTGATAGGGATGTGTGTGAGAGATAGTGGCACTGAATGTGACCTTCGTTGCGGGGTGGGCCATGCACAGGGCGAGTACGCTGATGGTTGCGCAGTGTTGGTCACAGTGGGTACACCCACACAGATGTGTTGCCTTGTGATCTTTTTCTAGGTCAGCCTGACAATGGACAGTAGATGTGGGCAGGCTACACATTGCTCGATGTGCTGTCTATGTGCATGTGCATTCACACCAGGCACAACTGCCCCTGCACATGTGACCCCTGCTGCACTCAGTGCTGGGTCTGTTGAGCTGATGCACCGTCTGTGCGTGGGGCAGACAGCTCTGCTCACTTCCGTCATTGCCCATGACATCACTTTGCCGCAGGTGACATGGATCATGGAGGGCCCACATGTACGCGTGGGTGGACTACACAAGACTGTCCAATGGTTGTCACCCCCAGTCAGTGCTTCGAATGGGAAGTATGTGGTGCTGGTACTCATTTTGATGTGTCGAGTGTGCGGGGCTAGGTGCGGGGCTACATGCAAGACATGGGAAGGTCATCGGCTTATCTACTAGTTGCAATACACACGAGACATGTCTTTTTCTGACCACATCAGGGGCATTCCTTAAACTAACTGAAAGTCAAACAGTTATCTTTTACACTGTCCTCATGGCCTCCCCTCGCTCACACCAATATGCATTTGCACATGAGAAGCTAGCGCATGCACAAGCAGCTCCAAGCTCGCCCCAGAGAGGCCAAGGAGTGTATGTGTGGGTCCAGTTGTACAAGTGGTCTGTCTCACGGTATAATTAGTGGCGGGACGCCGTCCACATGCGTGGTGCCCCGACTCGAGACCCGGGCAACATTGACAATGCATGACAGGCTCCGCAGTCCGGATACACCACCTGCAACACACAGAGGCTGTAGCTGCCCTAGCGGGCCAGTCCGCGTCCAACTGGAGCTCATGGCCCCACACATTCACTCTTTGGCCTCTCTGGGGCGAGCTTCGAGCTGCTTGTGCACGCGCTGGCTTCTCTGTTGCTATGGCATCTAACGTGTGTGGGTGTATTGTCAATGGGTGGGATGGTGCGAGCCACCTTCCGTGACGTCACTGCTGCTTGTGATGTGTGCGTCCCCCCACTACTTCCATTTGACTTGTGCCATACTACACATTGTAGATGTGTTGCCTGCGTGATGTGACAAGGATGAGCGTGCCATGACCTCTCACCCACCATGCTCTACTGCCATCCCGTGCCCTGGATTGCCTGTGCAAGTGGACAATGTTGGGGATACACCAGGTCGACAGGGTATGTGAGTGCCTTGGCAAGGGCCTGGCGGACGCGCAGCAGTATCCGGCATGTCCACGGAGGGTGGGCTGACGTCTACACTTGATGCAGCATTGTTCGTGTGCCCGCCTGTTGTGCACACACGAGTTCACATTCGTCACCAGACAGGTGGTCTTTACAGATTCCCAGGAGTGCGCCAATGTACTGTTCCTGAGTCCTCCCAACACAGCGTGTTTCAACATTGCATGTGCGCACCTACCCGTCACACCCACCCACCTGAGCCATGCGTAACTCCCGCTTCACATGACACATGTGTGTCTCCCACAGTTGTGCTACTCATTTGCGTTGACATCCAATGACAGTGGACTACATGGTCATCTCACGACTGCCATGTACTTCACACACTCTCATTCGTACTTGTGAAATGAATCAGCAGAGACACATTGTTGCTTCAAGCCATGTATTGGGACTTATGTCCTCTGTGATGCAGTATAGTGAACACTACTGGCAGCGAAGTGCATGTGGAGGATATACTCAGCATGATTACACATAGCATAGGGTGTAGGGGTACAGTGATTAGTTGTTGACTGTGGGATGTGGGCTTCAGAGTTACAACTGCTTAGCCGTTGGTGTGCTAATGTACATTTGCTAATTACTGTGGTGCTGCTGACTTTGACACAGACAGTATACATTTAGCCTACCAGTCCGCTTGTCATCATGGGCACAGTGCATCTCAGTTCCATGTTACAGGTTTGCTGCTATAGTTACTCATACACACGTGCGTGGAGGTGACATCAGGGCATGGGCTTACGTGCATGCAACGGCGTCCCACTTGTTGTTGCGATGTGGTGGGTACTGGCCATGTCACAGTCACTGGGCTCATGTTGTTGGTGGATGCACTTGGTGTCCATGCAAAGGTCCTGGCACGGACGTTCAGAGGGAGGTGTGGTGACAGCTCTCACATACTACAGCAGGACGATTGCTGTCCACTGACCGGTGCATATGTTCATGGGCGCAGGATCCATATCATGGCATGGTTGTATGTGCAGTTCTGTCCATGTGGTTGCCATACACAAATCCCATGCCTCTGCCTCCCCCTGTTCAAGCAGAGTTACTGGATGTGATGAGGAAGAGGGTGCATTTCCCAAATAGTATCAGATGTCATGGCAGTGTAGTTGTTGTTGTGGTGTCAGTTGCAGGTTGCATGGTATAGTAGTTGTACTGGTAACTGCCTAGTCCGTGCGTAAGCCAAGCATGGGTACGGTGTGGGACATCATTGCTCAATTGGGGGTCTGGCGACGGGGCCCGACGAATTGACAGGTTGTCAGGAATGCAATACCTTCCAGCAGGGCTTCCATGGCATTGGTGGTGGACATGGTTGACATCCAATGTAGCGGATGGTGGCTGTCAAGGTGTTGGTCGTGAGTTGTCCCTTGTAGGAGCATGATGGGACATGTTGGATGGCATTCGATGTAACTGTAATCCATTATCCGTCGTGTGGAGGCACAGTGGTCCCATTGCAGTGTGGGTCCGATAGTCGCCACATACGCCATGCCCCCATAGGCTGAACAGACCCTGTCGTGGGCGTCCAGGGGTTGAATAGTTGTAGCAGGTCCGCCCTTGGACATGCCGGGTTGGACTAACTCCACAGGATAGTAGAAGGGACACCTCCGACAGTAGAAGACGGGGATGATGCAGCTGAACAATGCGATGCGGTAAGTTAGTCGGTAACTTACGTTCAGCAAGGCCAGATTGTCACATCCCAATATCTGTATCAGGTTATGTTTGTACAGCTTGATCTGTCCGGCGTAGTTGGGTAGGTGTGGTGCAAGTGCCATTTTGCTGCAGGGCGCTGTGCCGGCGTGCTCCGGCTGTCTGTGCAGTCTGCAGAGTGCAACCTCCGATGTTGCTGGGAATTCGTAATGGTCGTAGGGAGGCAGACTTGTGTTATGTTGGCTTGTGCGGAGGACACGGGCCCTCATCCCACATGCTTCTCTGAATGGTCAAGGTCAGTGGTGTCTGACTCCTTCCAGATAACTTGCATGTGAACCACATGGGGGAGTGTTATAATTTCTTCTTTCCGTTCTGAATGTTCTTTGGTGTTATGCGCTATCTGCCCTGTGGCCGCTTCCCTCTGCATGCCTGTGTTGGGCTTTGTTTGGTGCAATGACTGTTGTCTCCGGCTTGTTTAGTCGGGATGTGGTTTCACAGTGGGAATGGAAGGTCATTCGGTGCTGTCTCCTCTCCCGTGTGTGGGCAGCAGGCTGCGTTTCCGCTATACGTTGGGCCTTGTGTTATAATTGGTCCCACCTGTTGTCTGTCCCCGGTATCTTTGATGTTACGTATTGCATGTCTTGTTATGTCTTGTTATTGGGTGCAGGGTGGCATCGGTGTTTCTGTGTGGTACTGGCGTACCTTTTCCCGACGGGGTCCATATTCTGATGGGTGATGTTGCCTCCGCTGTGTGCTTCGCCGTGTTTTGCACACAGGGGTGTGTCCTAATGTGGCGTGACGTCACTGACAAGTTCGGGTCAGTTGTGTGACGTCAGGTTGGCAACAGTGAATTGCCGGTTGGGGACATGACTGTGGCAGGGCTGTCACGTGACATGTGCGTTCTGGGTGGTGCTGGTGTGTGTGGTGTTTTGTTGTGACCCTGTGTTTGTGTGCGGCGCATGCATTGCGCTGCCGTTGGCCTCTGCGTTGTGCGCATGTGTGGGTGCAGTGGTGGATGTGTCGTGTCCACGCAGGGTTGTAGGGGCGGGGGGGGGCCATATACAGTTTTCCCGCCCTTGCGCTGTGTGCGCTGTTTGCGTGCCCCTGTTGTGTGTCTGCCTACCTGCGTCACCGCGGTGCGTTGACTCCTGGGTGCTGCATCAGGTAGAGCATGGGGAGGGCCTGCAGTGCTGGATTCATGCTCGGGGGGTCCGCCTCTTTGCTATCCGTACTGTGCGTTCGGTTTTCCGCCTTGCTTTCACGTGCGGTGTCTCTTAGCCGGGGGTACTGTTTGGTTCTGGCATCGTAATTTGGACGCTGGGCGGTACGTGATTTCGTCGGGCGTTGTGTCTCCATTAGGCCGAGCCGCTCCGTGGACGGGCGCACTTTGATGGCGGAGGGCGTGGCTGGCTTACGGGCGGTGTTTGGCTGTCTTTTCGCATCCTAATTGGGCGGGCGTGTGTGCTGTGGCGGGCGGACGGTAACTGGTGCTTTTTGCATCCGCCAGCACGGCGGTGGTGCTTCCGCCCGCCATCCTAATGGGCCCCTTAATTACCAAAAATAAACACATTGTCAACATAAAAAAGTAGATCTAAAAAAGTTAAAATCATATTGCAAAAAACTAAACATATTATGCTAATAAGAATTCTTTTCAATAAAACCACATATTTTAAAAGTTTAAAAAAATAAGAAATTTTTCAAAATAAAAAATTAGAAATTAAAATATTAAAAAAATTATAATAAAAAACAAATTAAAAGAATTCCACAAAAAATTCCACAATATAATAAACACAACTAAATTCATCTATAAACATATAACGTTTTTAAAAAAAAAAATTAATTATATTAAAACAATACAAAAAATAGGTTCCTCAAAATGTATAAAACCAAAAGAAAAACCTAACATTTTTTAAAATTTACCCTAAAAATTTTAAATTAAAAAGAAATACAAAAAATGTAACCCAATTTTAAAAAAATCACAATTTTTAAATTGACTAACTTTTTTTAACATCTTATTAGAAAAATTGCTAAATGTATTTAAATATTCATACACTACCCAACAATGGGCCTGATTACGATGTTGGTCGAAGGTGCCTCCGACCGACACTGTTTCGGTGGATGAACCGCTCAACCATAGGTCAGTGGTTCCACACACTGAATTACGATCTGGGCCTCAATACGATGTCGGGCGGAAAGCCTCCTCCCAACAGTTGGAATCTTCTCGACCGCGTCAGAGCCCTTCCGACCGACTCGGTCAGTTTCCATTCCGACCACCCAATTACGTTGTTCGCGGTCGGAATGTAAACCGCGCAGTCATTCTGAATCGGTTTCCAGTGACTCGCAGAGTATTCGTGTCAGTCAGAACCGCATCGTACATCCCTATGGGCGACGTTTCCGCACATGGGATTACAATGTCGATTTTCAACAGCCTTTCCATGTCGGCCTGTCTGACAGAGAAAGTGACTTTGGGGGCCCCTGGTAGGGCCTCCTTGGCCCACAGCCTATGGTTGATGGCCGAGGGGGTACCTAAGGGACCCCCCTGTAAAATCCTGCACTGTGTGGCAGGCACCGTGGGGTTCCAGCAACAGGGTGCAGGGTTTTCCGCAAACACCCCATTTCCCTATAGGAGCCTGTGTTGCAGCCGGTTGTCGGGTGAAACACGAGCTCCCATAGGCTGAACATTGTTCGTAATCCGGCGGTCGGAACCGCCGACCGCAAGTCAGCCGGTCCCGATTCTGAGTCGGTGTTGGGCGGAGGCTTTCAGTAATGAGGCCCATAGTGTGGTCGGAAACTCCCATTTCTCAATGGGAGCTTGTGCGGCAGGCGAAAACTGGCTGCAGCACAAGCTTCCATTGAGAAATGAGAGTTTGTGAACATCCCTGCACTGTGTGGCAGGCGTCTCGTGCAGAAGGTGCAGGGATGTTCACAGGGGCACCTTAGGTACACCACAAGCCCAGATGCGGAGGGCCAGGGGACAAGGGGCCCTGCTTGGGGCCCCCAATGTCACTTTCCAACAGCATTTCCATGTCAGAAAGGCCGACATGGAAAGGCTGTCGGAAACCAACATTATAGTCCGGCCGTCCTTAAGGGATTATGGTGAGTTTCCGACCCCATGAGCCCGTCGGAAAACGTCGGTCGGTCCCTCCAACTACTGCCTCCGACTGCATGCATCGTAATGCGTTGGTAAGACCGCAGCAGTAGATGCGATTCGGACCGCAACCGACAAGCCGTCGGTTGCAGTCCAAACCGCATCGTAATTAGGCCCTATATCTCCTACAAACACAACATCCAACTACTAAACATTTCTAAATTCTACACATTTTATTAAATAATCTTAAATTATTTTTTTTAAATAATACTTAAAAAACAAAACATTTCAGTTCAAAATTATTAAAATTTTTTTTTTTTAAATATTATAAACATATATATATTTTTTTAATTTAAAATTACTCCCCATCCTTAACCCCTCAAAACCCAGTATGCCACTCATAAACATTTTTATATTGTAAAAATATTACATAAATACTTAAAATGCCGCAAAAATGTCATTAAATGTTTCATTTCATTAAATATTAAAATATTTTTCAAATTACTCCCCACCCTTATCCCCTATAAACCCAAAATCCCGCTCCTAAAACTATGACCATTCTAAAATGTATATATATTAATAAATATAAAATATAACATATTTAATAAAATAATAACATACTTTTTAAATTTACTCCCCAACATTTCCCCTATAAACTAAACATCCCGCTACTAAAAAATATATTTTAAAAAACTGTATATTATTATTAAAATTAAATTATTATAAAACACAAAAAGTACTTTAAAAAATGTATTAAAATTACATATTTTTTATAAAAATATATAACACTTAAAAATATGAAACAGCATTTTTAAAAAACAATATTCTATACAACTATATTTTTATCATTGATATTTTTAAAATTTATATTTTAAACTAAACCTATTTTCGATATTTTAAACATCGATATTACTTACCTCAATATTTTGCTATTACAATATTCTTGACTCGATATTAATGTCTCTCGATAATTTAAATTCGATATTCTGTCTCAACACCAAGAGTCAAGAGACTAGAGATTCAGGTAGCAAACACCAGATCACTACAACAACGTCTAAACGTGGACACAGTCTTAGAGGCCTTGAGGTCACCAGTGGCCTTCTGGAACACATTGCCGCTCTCCTTAATGGGCAGGATGACAATAGCCAAAATGGTACTGCTTCCAAGGTATTTGTATGTGTGGCAAAACTTGCTGTGCCCACTTCCAACCAAGAACTTTAAGCAGTTTGATATATCTCACTCCTATGGGCAGGCCGATGCAGTAGGGTGGCCTTGACGACACTGACTAAAAGGTTTGAGGATGGGGGACTGGACGTTCTGCGTCTCCACCTGTGTTATTATGCCGCGCACCTTCAACATGCTGCCAGATGGCTAGACCCAGATGAGAACTGGGAGAAACGGCTACAGACCGGTAGAATTGCAGTACAATATTCACAAGAGTTCCTGATGGAGGGCGGAAGGACTGCAAAGGAACTTCCGGGCATAGTACGACAGACCGCCCTCATTTGGCAGTAATTTGCTCAGACTGGTCTGAAATGGGCCCCAATTCACAGGGAACTTGGGGTATGGACACAAAAACGGATTAGACAATTGATGGCCAACATGTGCTTTCAGGCGTGGCAGGAGGGTGGGTGTGCACAACTTGGGGACTTACACCTTGGATAGACGTTTATCTCCTTTGAGGATGCTCACCAAGAATTCACACTCGGCCCTGGTCATTACCTGCATCATGCTGGCTTGGCCGAAATAGCCAAAGTTACCTGGCCCACTTACTCTGCAGCGTCTGCCCCCTCACAAACGCTTGGGACCTTACTAACCTGCGGTTCAGGACGCCATCTAATAGCGCTGCAAGACAGGGTCATGCACGCAGTTGCAGCCGGGCCACCTCCTTAGGCCCGCATAGAATGGGACTTAGACTTAGATACTCCACTGGGCGAAAGAGAATGGACATTGATCAGCAAGCTAACACACTCTAGGGCTGTTTACAATGCCGGTGGGACCAACACCAATGTACAGTTGGTGTCGGTCCCACCGACATCTACAACCGTGGTCAGACCACATCATTAGGATGCGGTTGGTTAGACCGTATTGCCCTAAGGACAGACCGACAGCTTCCCACAGGCTCAAGGAGCCCATTGGGCGGTCGGTCGGCTCGCATTCCCCACAATGGAGGCTGTGCCTTCTCAGGGACGGCCGTGAAGATTACGATCCACATTTCCGCCAGTCATTTTACATCGGTCTTTCTGACGTGAAAAGGCTGGCAGTAAGGCTTTTTTGGGGTCCCTAGCAGGGTCCCTGTCCCCCCTGGCCCTCCGCTATGGGTCCTGTGCCCCCCTAAATATCCCTGCATCATGTGGCGCATGCCACAGGGTGCAGGGATGTTTACAAACATGCCTTTTGGCATTGGGACTTGTGCTGCGGCCCTTTTATGGGCCACAGCACAAGCCTCAATGCTAAGAGGCATGTTTTGGACCGCCTCCACGGCGGTCGGATCATAATTTGGCGGGCGAGATTACCGACTACCTGTCGGTCAGTCCCGTTCCCGCAACAATGGCGGTCAGCCGCTCGTCCGACCGCCATCATAATCAGCCCCCAAGTCTCGTGTAATGCCCCTTTAAGCTGGTACGCTACAACTTTCTCCATAGGACTTACCTTACTCCTAAAGACATACAGCGCTTGATTCCTACCCTCACAGATAACTGCCCTCACTGTGGAGTCAGTGGTGCTGACTTTCTACACTTAGCATGGCACTGCTGCCCGATTCAAACCTTCTGGAGACAGATGGTCGCTGACATAACAAGAACCACGCACTTGAATACAGTCCTTTCTCCTCAGTGTTGCCTCCTAGGCAACATCAAATGTCCCAAAGGTAGAAAGATACAATATAAGTTTTTACAACTGGTGCTGGTATTGGCCAGACTCAGCGTCGCCCTCACCTGGATGGGACAGCGGGCACCGGAGATAGCGCACTAGCATAGAGATATATTGGAGTGGTCCATTGCAGAGGAATCCCATATGAAACTCAACAGACGGGACAACAAGGTGACTGATGACCTGTCGGACCGGAGAGATTTGTGCTATACGCTCCTAGTCCCGGAATCGGGTATATATTTAACAGATAGCGGCAGCGCTGATGACAGCGGGGGACACCCTGGCAAGGAGATCTGTCCCAGTTGAACCTAGGTGGAGGTATGAAGCATTCCTGCTGTATGAAAGTGGCTGTTTTCTGTGGGGTATTGTGTGCCCAGTGTTCTCGGAAATGTATTACCTAAAGCTGTATATATCAACTATGTATGCCTCATCTGTCACTGTATGCACCACTGCTTGCTGATTTTCTTCTATGTACTGTTTTACAGAAGTGAAAATAAAAACCAGTTTTATAGTAAAACATAGGGGTTGCCCCCACCCACAGGTGACACTGGTCTAAAAAGTAGTACCCTCACAACCTAAAATCAGAACACTCCTGGACCTGAGAAGATTCAGAAGGACTGCTCTGCTGTGTGAAGAAGGAAGACTGCATCTGCTTGTCTTGAACCCAGGACCTCAGGAGTGGCTCGGTGGGTCATTTGGCTGACCTCCTGTTTGAGCTACAGGAACACAGAAAGCTTCCAGAGGCCCATCCAGCTTTCTTGCAGCCAGACCCAACTAGTCCTGACCTGGCCCCCCTCTGCTGACCCTCAAGTGCAATTATCAAGGTCCTGGACCCTTGACTGGAGTCAAAGTGTACTTTACCCTGCTTAACTGAAGGTTTTTCTGGATCTGATGTGAACCAATGCTGTGCCCCACGGTAAGCAGCCTTCACACCTCAGGCATTACTACACAATGCTTTTACCAAGCAATTCTTTTACCACACATGCCTTTACCACGGATAAACATTTACCACTTATGCCTTTACCACGCAAAATAAGAATATTTAAGTAAGGTAAGTATGTATATAAATTAGGTTAGGGGTGGGTAAGGGTATAGGGTAGTGAGGGTATTTTTTAGGGTTTAGGTGTGAGTAGCTGTATACAGTGGTTTGGGTGTTTTAGGGTTTAGGGTTGGGTAGGGGTATAGGGGAGTAAGAGTGTTTTAGGGTTTAGAGGTGGGTAGGGGTATAGGGTGGTAAGGGTATTTTAGGGTTGGGCAGGGGTATAGGGCGGTAAGGGTATTTTTAGGGTTTAGGGGGTGGGTAAGTGTATAGGGTGGTAAGGTTAAAAAATGGCTGGATAAAAATAATTTTAAAAGGGGGGTTATGGGGCTTCCCAAAATAAAAAATGTAAATGTACAAGAATGTAAAAAAGGATGGTTGTTGGGGGTCTGCCCCCAAAAATAAATACAATTATTTCAAAATTACTAATATATACATATATATATCTATAATATACACACACACATATATAAAAATCCAATATAGTCGCTTCGAAAGAAGCAAAACATGCAAACTCAGGGCTATGCACACAGTCCTTTATTAGGGAGACAAACACCAATTCAAGCAATGCTTTTTGGCCTGTCGACCTTGCCCCAAGCGTGAGCAAGGCTGGCAGGCCGAAACGCGCTGCTTCAATTGGTGTGGGTCTTCCAAATAAAAGACTGTGTGCATAGGCCTGAGTTTGCCTGATTTTTTTCTTATTGAAGTGACTATATTGGATTTAATTATTGGGTCTGCTCCCTATTTCAGGCGACACCCCTGTTTGTAAGAAGCAAATCTTAAGCGTAACTGCTTTCTGGAGATATATATATATATATTCCCTCCAATGTGATCCTTTCCGATTCTGCGCACTCCGCAGCGGGTGCTCTGCATAGGGGCCGGATCCTGGCCCGAAACTAATTCCGTATTACAAAAGACACGGCACTCCAGAGCTGGTTTATGCTTAATTTAATCTTAGTACAACACTCCAACCAACGCGTTTCAGCCCTCCCACGGCTTTTCTCACGGTTAGTGAGTCCTTCTTTAGTTGCACTTTTTATACCCACTTTAGCCTTGAAGGGGCATTGTGGGAAATGAAGTGTTTTCACAGTTTTCACTAAACTTTATACAAACTATTTACACAGAAGACCTTGCGCATTTTGTCAGGTATTTACATAGGGGCACATGCATCAAAGGTTTTTGCGATCGCAAACGGTGCGAATCGCAAAAATCGTCCGTTTGCGATCGCAAATTGGCCTTTGGAGATGCATGAAAGTGTTTCCTATGCGCAATTTAAGAATTCGCAATTAATTGCGAATTCCTAAGTACGATTGCATTTAAGGAATCGCAATTTGCGATTCCTTAAATGCAATGCTAGAAGCACTTTCAAATAGCGATTTCGCTATTTGGGACCGCAAATTACAGACAAATCAAACTTGTCTGTAATTTGCAAAACCTTCGAAAAATGCTCTAAAATGCATTTTTAAGTTTTAGGTTACACACACACATGCCCTTGGGGCATGTGTGTGCGCAACTATGGGTGCACATCACAATTTCAGGGTGCAACAGGGTGTCATTTTGACACCCTGGCACCCTTGAAATTGCATTCTCAATTTGCGATTCTCTAATTGCGAATCGCTAATTGAGAATGTCTTCCCATTCATTCCTATGGGCCTCTAGGCCCATAGGAATTAATGGGAGGTATTCCTTAATTGCGACTCGCAATTAGCGAGTCGCAATTAAGGAATGTTTAGGAATCGCTATTTTTATAGCGATTCCTACATGCATAGGCTTTTGCGATTCCTTAATTGCGATTCCTTAATAATCGCAATTAAGGAATCTCAAAGCCTACCTTGATGCATGTGCCCCATAGTGTCTTAAACATGTTACATCATCCATTTGTATCTCTTACGCACTCTACTTTTACCAGTTGCTTCTATTATTATAATGCTTGTACATACTGGTATCGTACTTATGTGTTCCATGTTAATGCATTATTGGCTTCATACATTTAATTGTTGTAAACATATTTAATGCTTTAGTGCCCCTTATTAGTATCAGCCAAAGATCTATCTTGTTCGTGCCTCATGTATGGTATAGTACCCAAGTATAAGAAACGCACTTTCAGAGTATGTCATCGCAATTCAGTTCAATTCTACATTACTAAAATTCATTCAAGGTGTACATAAAGTTCCTCATCATTATTGATGCCTCTGGGAGTCTTAGTCCTGAGTCTTATGATGAAGCGTGACTCCATTTGGCGCAGCTTTTTCACTCTGTCTCCTCCCCGTTCTCATTGAGGTATCATTTGTATTCCATAATAATTCATTGCTCTCCAATCTCCTTTTTGGCATTTCGCTATGTGCTTTGCTGTGGCATACGTCATATCCCCATTCTTCACTGCACGAATATGTTCAAGAATGCATTTTTTCAACATGCAGATCGTACTGCCAATATATTTCATTCCACAATTGCACTCTATTATGTAGATGACAAACCTAGACGTACAGGAGATATTCTGATCAATGATAATCACATTTCCGTTGGGTTCCATGATTGTAGTCACATTTTTCCCTATTTTACAGGCCTTGCAAGAGTTGCATATTATCATGTGGCATTGTGGGGAGAAAAGTGGATTTAGGTTTGAATTTAGAGGTCTCAGCCTTGTCATAAGCGATTTCTAAATCATCCAAAATCTTTTGTACATTGCTGTTGTCACTCTCACCACCTCCCTCTAGATCATACATTGTTATAAGCATGTCAATGTCACTGATATTGAGTTCTTCCGTCGCGTCTGATTCCTGTGATCTCTTAGCCTTTTCCTTCTTGTTAGGTTTAAGTTTATGCCATTTTTGTAATTTCAGTTTACGGCAAAATGTAAAAAGGTCAATGCGTGTATTCACATAGTCTTGTGGAAGGGTGGGGCAGAAAGATAGGCCAAGGTAAAGAGTTCTTTTTTCCAAGTCATTCAAAGGTCTGTCCGTGAGGTTAATGATTGTTTGGTTTACCTGTATTTAACATTGTATGTCGAAACTCCACCACTCCAAGATGGCTGCTATACTCAGTTACTGGTTGGATCTACGACTGTAGTCCTCTTTCTATGCCTATGTTATGTTTATATACCACACTGTATACGTACAATAGTTGTTGTGATCAAGGCAGCGGGACTGCCGAAATGCGTCACGTATAGATTTATGATGCAATAAAAATCTATATTGTATCGAACTTGCCTGGCTGTTTCCTGAGTGCGCGCCTAACTGTGGTGTATTGGATTTGCTCGCCGGGTACTCCGCCGGCTCTGCGCGCCACCTCCCACGGGTCCAGGCTTCCCGGAAGGAGTGTTTCTGGTTTGGATATATATATATATATATATATATATATATATATATATATATATATATATATATATATATATATATATATATATATATATATATATATATATATATATATATATATATATAATATATATATATATTCCAACTATCCTTAATGCATAAGAAAATGACGACGCCGTGTTCTGGCCAAAAAATCTTTTATTGTCGGCTAAATTGGACGCGTTTCGCCTGTCCCGCAGGCTTGCTCAACAACAAAATGCATAAAGTTTCAACCATTTTTAAATACGGTGATTGTGCAACATGTCACGTGACAAACTACAAACAAAGTGCATTAGAAAACAGACTCGTAGTTTGTTTAAACTCTTTCAATTATTAACAATAAACATCTAATTACCGTTATTGTTAAATTTCAGTTTTTAGAGCTTATGAATTTACAATCTTTGCAACATTATAAAGTTACACTCAATAGAGCAAATATTTTATAAAACAATTTTTTAACAAATAAAACCACAATGTCATACCCAGAGACTCGAGGCAAATCTTATTTGCCCTCCATCACTATTTGAGTAATCATTTGCTCTACGGAGAAAAACTGAGAAGACTAGAATCATGTTATATACTTGAATTAGATACAAGAACTCCATCAGGGCTGAATATGGAAGAAGATTTGCATACCCATTTGTAAATATGTAATTTTGATCAGCAACGCTTCCCTAATACACTCTCCTGTAATTTCTGTTTTTAACCATGGTTTTTAAATAATTTTGGATTAGCACACTTTGCACTTTGGAGGTCAGACTTGTTTAGAGTTTAGATGGTTCTAAGATATTGCATGGTTATCTTGGCATGTAGGACCATTTAGCCCACTAGGGATGAATTGTACAGTATTTTTGAGCTGAATGTACTTTACATGGATGTGAATTTGCCCACTTGGGCTTTATGAGATTGGTAGAGCAAATGATTACTCAAATAGTGATGGAGGGCAAATAAGATTTGCACGTTTGTGAAGAGTCGGAGGCACAGTGTCAACTGTTGAATAAATTTCGGGCAACACTTGCCCTTGATCACATACTCGTGAGGTTAGAACGATTTCATTTTAAAGTGCAAAACCACGTGACACAACATACAATGAACATAGTAAAAATACTAAAAAATTCTATCACCTATCCCAATAGAGCACAATATCCATTTTTTTCTCTCGTTTTTTCTCTGTTATTTTTCTCGTTCCTGTTTGTCAATGTGCAATAATCAATATGGCCTTAATCATAACATAATATTCACGAGTGTCAAAGATCCATCTATAAAAGAATACAATTCAATTCATTAAATATCTTTATCACTTAATTTTGACATTTATCATAATTTTCCCATCATTGATACTCCTTGGCCAAAATATGTAATTGCACTGCCTATTTTTAACATCCATGTAAACTACTACTATTTGGGAGCATCTTCTATCATAAAATATTCTTTATAAAAAATATAGGATAAACCCCTTTTGTTCTCCCATAGTTGTATATCCATATGCATGCTAGCAATTGGAAATGGGATAAATCCCACTAGTGCCTTTCAATTGAAATATTCAAAATACTAAGTATATCAACATATTACCTACTGTGCAAAATAGCCCATATCAAAGTGCAAATGCAAAATACGTCACATATATCATAAAAAAATACCACACTAAATATAAATAAATCTTATTCGGGCCCTGGCCGAATTGGTTCAATCGTAACCGGAATTTCCAATTACGACCGAACCAAATCCGGACACAAGGTTCAGCAGCTGCCATCAACAATATCATTATTTATTATTATTTATTTTGACCCTCTTTTTATAGACAAATACAGAATTCATATTACATTTGACAAAAAAGATTTTTCTTAACCCAATACCATTACCTATACTAAAAAACAGCAGTAATCTTAATCATATACATATACAAATGGTCCCAATTGATATCTATAAGAAATTATGCAGGTCTTCAGTATTGTTCAAACCATATGGAAATTTGCTGTCTAGCTCCAAAATTAATTTAAATTCCAATTGCCTGAGAGATTTTTCTCGATCACCCCCTCTTCGTGTTTTGGGAATGGCTGCCACTACAAAGTAACTCAAACAATTTAAATTATTATTATGCGTTTGTCTGAAATGGCGGGCTACCGGATAAGCTGGATCATTGTTCACGATGGCTCGCAAATGCTGCAATATTCTGACATGCACCTGCAACTTTGTACTGCCGACATATCTCAGTCCGCAGGTGCATGTCAGAACATATACAGCATACTCCGTCCTGCATGTGTAAGTTCCCGAATAGCAATTTTATCTGGGCTAAAAGGTGACAAATAGTGAGTAGTATTTCTACCAAATTTACATGCTCTACACGTAGAACACTTAGTAAAACCTGGTTTGGGTTGTAACCACGTTTTAGCCCCTATTAATTCAGGACAGGACTTTCCAATTTGTGTGCGCATAGAAACACCCTTCCTATACGTCACAATAGGTTGAAGTGGCAACCGGGTGACAATACTCCATCAGTCAAAACTATTGGCCAATTGCGTTTAATGATGGTCCTAATCTTTCTTTCTTGTTTGCTGAAAGTAGTGACTAAGCGGGGGATATCACTATCCTCTTCAGATATTATCACAGTATCACTGAGTAGTGATTCTCTTGTTCGTTCATTAGTTTTATCTAATGCTCCTCTCAGGATACTTTCACTCTGTCTGAATCTCTGCAAGGCCTCCTCAGTGCATCTTTCCAAATCCTCTTTACTACTGAAAATCCTTTTAAGACGTAAAAATTCCCCATATGGAATATTATGAATCAAGTGCCTAGGATGCGCACTGTCAGCATGGAGAGTCAAATTGCCAGCCGTCTCCTTCCTAAACAGAGTAGTGAAAATGTCCCCTTGATTCTGATAGACCTTCACGTCGAGGAACTCAATGCAGTTTCTACTCATATTGGAAGTGAACTTGAGATTAACGTTATTGTTATTGATCTGTTCAGTAAAGTTACATGCACTCAATTCATTGCCTCGCCACACAATAAAAACATCATCGATGTATCTTAGCCAGTGCAAAACATGATAATTAAAAACGGCGGCAAACATCTTTTGAGGACCTGCTCCTCCCACCAGCCAACATGTAAACATGCGTAGCTGGGGAGAAGCAAGCCCCCATAGCCACTCCTCTTCTCTGTAAAAAACGTCATTGCCAAATAGAAAAAAGTTATTATTTAAACACCATGATATTAGACTTAAAAGCATCTTATTATGTTGGTAAAATTCAATTGATCTTGAATCTAAAAAGTATTTGATTGCTTTTAGTCCCGTAGAATGTTCAATACTTGTGTATAAGGATTCAATGTCCAGAGTAATGAACATTAAATCCTCTGACCAAGTGATTCCGTGGAGCTTCCTTAGAAAATCACCAGTATCCTTCACATAACTAGGCAATTGTTTCACAAAATCTTGAAGGAAATAATCAACATATTGTGAAACAGTTTCCCCACACTGTTGATTGCTGATATTATAGGCCTTCCTGGGGTCGGGACTGTCTGTTTGTGAATTTTAGGAATAAAATACAGTTTTGCTAACACTGGATGTTCAATGTTCATAAACTTAAACTCCTCTGATGTAATCACCCCTTCTCTCTTCCAATTTAGTAACTCCTTTTTGAGAATCTCTCTGGCCGCATTGTACTTGATATAGGTAGTCTTTTCATAACATTCCACATTTTGTAAATGCCTCCGTGCTTCCAGTATATAGTCTTTTGAGGCCAAATGACCATGTTTCCACCTTTGTCTGATTTTACTACAACAATTTCATGGTTACTGCTTAATTTCTTGATCAACTTGGCATATTCAATTTCCTTTACACTTCTATAACGTTTTTTGTGTTTTGTACGATGATGTAGCTTTTTAATATCATCAGTCACTACCTCGTGAAAGATATCAATCGTATCTTTAGGCATGATAGGAATAAACTTTGATTTAGGTTTGAAGGGACTAATGCCTGCTCCACGTTGTCCTATACTTTCCTGTAGTAATCTCTCTTGTGTTGAACATGTCTCCATCTCTGCTTGTGTACCTATATCACACTCCTTATTGAGCTCTTGCAATACTAGTAAGGCAGGTACGTCAGATGCCAATAATTCCATATTGGGTTCCCTCTCACTAGCTTGCTGATTTTTCTGCTGCGCCTCTTTTAAACCCTCCTTAATGGCAAAGAACTTTTTTAGTTTTAATTTTCTAATAAAACAGAACACGTCAACCCTAGTTTGTGAATAGTTGAAATCGCTTACCGGACAGAATGATAGTCCCAAGCTGAGGAGTTGTTTCTCTGCTTGTGACAAAACAATGGTGGAGAGATTGATAATAGTATTATCATCTGCCATTACTTTATGCGCCAAAATTGTTTTTTTCCTACTGATTGCGTTGTGTCGTTTCTTGCGCCGCTCCCTCCTTCGTATGTTCTTCCTGGTTCTATTTTCTTGTTTTGTGGATTTCGTGGTCTCAGGGTCTGTCGTCGATCGAACGATAAAAAATCCACTTCTTCCCCCAGATTTAGTTTCTTTGTACCACCACTTGCTCCCAAACTACTGATGCTCTCATTATCCGAAGACATCCCACTAGTCAGGGAGTCACTATCCACAGTTGTATTATCTGCATTCTTTGCTGCCGAACCTTTTCTAGTCAGATTACCCAGGGCGTTCTTATCAAGTATGGCTTTCTTGGCGTTTTCGTACTTTCGCGCAAATGTGAAAATACAACCTCGTTCGTAATCACATTTGTCCCCTGTGAACTTATGCGCCTTTCGAATCTTGATTCTCTCCTCTTGTTTAATTAATCTTTCTTGAATGTCTTTCCTGGTCTTGGAAATAAACTCACTCGGTTCCAGTTTTGCTAATTCCTCGTTGATTTGTTCTATTTCTGCCAACAGTGTGTGTTGATCAATTTCGGCAGACTTTACCAGGATTTTTACCAAATTCATCGACGCCGCCAGGTTAGCCTCTCCCCATTCTCCTAACATACTGGGGTTTGGGTTTTCAAAGCTAGGCGCTAATAAAATCCTTAAGCCTCTCGGAATTCGCCCTACTTCCATGTATTTCGTGAGAGATTTGTGTTCCCACCACTTGGTGGTTTCCGATCTCATGCATTTTTCCAATTTCTTTAACAGGGCTCTCGCATCGCCTTCTTTGATCGCCCCTGAGCCCGTGGGCACCTCCTGTTCCATTGATGTTGAGGGTGACACTTAGTAAAAACTTAGTAAAACCTGGTTTGGGTTGTAACCAAGTTTTAGCCCCTATTAATTCATATGGAACTATAACTGGTACCTTAGAGTAACTGTAACTTGCACTCCCGCCATACTCAGTATTATCCACAACGATGGCATTTCAGATGTGATTACAGATGTTAGAAATGTAGTCAATGAATATAATGAATATGTCATGAGTGATTTAATATTCAGTGCATGGCAAGGGCGCAAGTTATAGTTTAGGGTACAAGGTATAATTACTTGAGATAACTATAACTGGTGAATTTCAGTGGTTTTATTAGTCTATCCTGTAAGGTCAGTTTGGTGATCCTGCCCACTTCCATCCTGCCCTCTATTGTTCGAGTCCATGTCCCCACCCTATTCCTCATGCCCTCTGCGGTCCAATGTACCATATATGGCAACATTTTGAACTTGATAAGGGGGAGATTTTGAAAATAAAATCTGGGGCATTGATTTTCCCCATTGACTTACATTAAAAAAGAGGAGATTTTAGGTGGGAGGTGGCTACAATGAAGCCCTTTTGGGCTTAAAAACATCAGGAGTCTCCTGCCTGAATCAGGTCTGTTGGCATGTATAGTTGTACTGTCACTGCCTCTCCTTTCTTGCCTCAATGGTCTGTTGTATTGCCACTGCATCTCTTGCCTGTCCTACATGGTTGGATTGTTGCCCCTGCTCCTCTGCTCCCTTTCTCCTGCCCGTCATGGTCGGTTGTGCTGCCACTGCCCCTCCCACCTGCCCAGTATGGTCATCTTGTTGCCTCTGCCCCATCCTCCCTGCCCTTAATTGTCCAAGTCCATGCCCCTAACTTTTGCCTCCCCACAGTGTTCTCATGAACAACGGGATCGCTAACCTTCTATATTTATTACAAAGGTGTGGCATGCCTGAAGTCATCTTGATGTAATCAAAACTTTAATACTGAAAGCATTTCCTTTAGAATTATAAAAATGTGGGGGCCTTTTTCCCATAGAAATTATGGATAGTGCTATAAAAACTAAAATGAGAACACATTTTCTGAGTTCTCAAATTGTGACAAATCACTTAGATCATTTGCTATCTTTATGTTTTTTTATCCAAGCTCACTTGATTATTTTTTGCACTTAGGGTAGAGGATGTGGTGTTATGGCAAGAGCTGCCGACTTCACAACTGGGGAACCAGGGGCCTGATTACAATGACGGTAGGACTGCCACTGACAGCCCGTCAGTGGCGGTCCCACCGCTATCGTAACCATGTTTTCCGTCCGCCATATTACAATGACAGACGGATGGATTGGCGGTCAGAAAGACCGACCGCCATACATCCGATGGGCTCCTTGAGCCCGCCGGATTCGTCGGAGGGAGCTGTATTCCTTACAATGGTGGCGGTGCCTGCCAGGCATCGCCGTAGGGATTCAATGTCCCTTTCCGCCTGCCTTTTCATGGCGGTTAATCCGCCATGAAAAGGCAGGCGGAAAGGGGCTATCCGCCTTTTCAAAACCGAACTAACCCTCCTCATTGGTGGACGGTTGGACAGTTCTTTCTGTTTTTGACCATACCGGATGGATCCAAGAATAAACTTCTGTTGGGGTACCGTCACGATATTTGTAACTCACCCTTGCATTGACCCCACACACCCTCACTCACAACTGTGGTGTTCCTCTTAAAAGATCTCTGCCAAAGAGCCCTCTAACGGGGCCCATGGGGGATTGCAGCACCAACCCAACCAGGAGCAAAAACGTCCTGTGATGAAGCATGACACCTTAACGGGTGTGTGAGGGCAACTCTTCTGATTTGAGGAATTTCCCCACTATCCTCTCTATCCAACCTTAGACTTATCTTTCTCGGGGGGTGTGCCGAGCCGAGCCGCAAGATGGCTGCTCGCTAGCGTCGCTCTGCCGGCCGAGCACACAATCCTTCAATTATCCGATGCCCAACTACTTATCTGAAGCAAAAAGCAACCGGTGTAACATCGGAACAAGAGAGGAACAGATAGCGAGGTCCTAAAAGGTGCCAAGCCGTGATCTGATGACAAAACCGGCTGCAGAACTGCTGGGTGGGCCCCCGACCGAGGAGTCGAAAATGGCGTCTGCCGAGTGACGGCGACTCAGGGAGGTGATCGATAGTCCGAGGAGAATACGCGCCCAGAGCTGGCTGAGCCGGGAGGCGCAAGCGCCGGAGGACACAGACGGCGGTGGCTGGCGGGGATATGCATTTCTGGCGCTGCGAGCCAATCCAGCATTTAACGGCCGGGTGAGTGAACGGCAGTAGTGGAGCCTACCCGCGCGGTCAGGTGATTGCCGAGAGGCCCGCAGGGTCCTGCGGTGCCGAGTGACGGCGAACGCCTGGGCCGTATGTGAAACTCCCCCCTACCGTGCGCATACTCACAGCAGCTGCAGCGCTGGCGGCCTGACCGGACACAAGCTTGGGGCCCTGAGAGACTCCAGGGAGGACAACTAGGCGGACCAAAGCATCTCCACACAGGTCAGAGAAATAACCGTGGGGGAGCGCTACCACAGGAGATGGGCCGCGCTGGGAATAGCACATTGCGGTGGAGGCGGCATGCGTCGGCAGGAGATGCGCAAACAAGCGCAAGCGGGGCAATACGACCAGCCGTAGGGGCCGTACACTAGACACACCAGCGGGATCCCATAGTGTCAGGCCGATAGTGCCAAAGAGACGCCTCCACTCTGCAGACAGCGGCAGAGCTGCGTAGGTCCTGATATATCCACCGGACATCGGGGTGAGGCTCCGACAGCACACGCTGCCTGCCTAAGAGGTCCCACAGGCTGCATGGTCTGACCTCCACAAGCGGTGAAGAACAGAGGACAGTAACCCCCCACTATTGCCACAACACTGAAGCGGGAAAGAGACCGCGTAAAGACTGTCCCCCAGCAATAATGGCCTGTGTGACGCATTGGCAAAGGAACTAAGGACAGGGGGTGCGTGGCTGCCACCCTCTCACGCGGAAGCCTTCTGCATAGAAACCGCAGCCCTCGGTAGCCTGGAAGGGAGGAGACACTACGACAGTTGTAACTCGTGGCAACACGGGGCGCTCACAAATCCAACGCCGTGAACTAATCCAGAGCATAGCGGCGACGCAACCCCCAGGCGCGAACGTGACAGAACACCAGAACGAGTGACTACACTCTGAGAAGGACAGAAATCCCTCTGGAAGACGCTGTGACCGGGCGAGCTGGCGGAGCGGGGCCCTGAGGTCGTACCCAGCATAGACAGACGATATAGGAGAAGGGCAAACATGGGGAAAGCGGATAACAAACAAGCCAAAATCACTTTTGAGAAGCGCTCATCCAGGCTGCCAGACATTGACTCAACCCCAATGAGGGTGGTGCCAGAAACACAGATGGAACCAGACCAGGAAGAAGACATCAAAAGCATGTTCTGGGAGGTAAGGGTCAGCCTTAGAGCGATAGATGCTAAGTTGGACTCCCTGGCGCTGAGACTGGACCACATCACACAAAAAGTGGATAAAGATGAAGCCAGAATTGACACCTTGGAAACCAGAGTCTCGGACTCGGACGACTGGCAAGTTGAGACACAAGAGCAATTATTCAAAATGGATAAAGTGCTAGATGTCATCAAGGCACGCAACGAAGACCTGGAGGCCAGGTCACGGAGAAACAACGTCCAAATAACGGGTATTCCTGAGTCAACCAACATTACCAACATGGAAAAATTTGTAGAGGGACTCCTGAGGGACCTATTTGACCCTGATTTATCGCAGATGTTCCTGGTGGAGAGAGCGCATAGAACGCTGGGACCCAGACCCTCACCTGGTGCTCCACCTAGAACAATCCTAGCTCGCTTACTCAACTATAGGGACAGAGACACCACACTGAGGCTGGCCCGAGAAAAAGAAGACCTGAGACATCAAGGAAATAACATTGCATTCTATCCGGATTTTACTCAAGCAGTACAAGCAGCGCGGCGAGAATTCATGCCGGCAATGAAACTGTTCCAAAAAGCTGGCACAAGATATGCAATGTTGTACCCTGCAAAGCTAAGAGTTCACACTGGGGGAAAACCTATGATACTTACCGAAGCCACTTGTTGGGGGGGCGCTCCCAGTATCGAACACTGACTGAAACTCCAGGTTTGATCTGATTTACAATGTTAGATTGAGTGGGCTTAATGCTCGGCCACCCTGTCACTAGAGGGACAGGGAAGTACGCCAGCAACTCCATGCCCCTACGGGATGATTCCCACTGACCAAGCACCACCCAGGTCAAAACTCGCAAAGGGGGAGGGGGTTCTGAGGTATACACAACCTGATTGGGGGGTTGGTGTGGGAGGGTGGGTGGGGGAAGTTCAAGTTATTTGTTGGCAAGCTCATTACACCATAGATCTGTCAGACAGCTCTTCCCAGCTAGAGAATGCAGCATTCCATATGGGCACAATAAGTCAATTCACAGGTATGGTCTACAAGACATGCTGGGTGCGGCCACCAGGGCTCGGTCGTCTCAACACTGGGATCCCGGGACATGTATAGCGCTCAGCGCCACATCTCTCAATGTCTAAACTAACATGCACCACTTGGAACGTTTGTGGTCTTAATGACCACCGCAAAGCGAGACTAGTACAGGCATATCTAACTAGACATATGTCTGATATATGTCTCCTACAGGAGACACATCTGAAGGATGATGCCCGAAGAAGATTGTCCAACAATAGGTGGGGTGAAGTCCACACGTCCAGTTTCTCAAGCAACTCCCGAGGGGTGGCCATACTGATTAGGAAAGGCATACCATGGCAGACACACAAAACACTGTGACCCAGAGGGTAGATATGTAATACTGAAAGGGTCGCTATATAACCGGCCGGTCACAATAGCGAATGTATACGGACCCAACATAGATGACCCCCTCTTCTTCCAGCACATTTGGCATAAGATTCAGTCACTTGGGAATGCGGCGCTATTGTGGGGAGGAGACTTCAACGTTGTGATGCCGCTCTCTGAGGTCAGGGAGGGAATATCCCGCTCGCACCACCCCCGAGCCATGGCCGTATTACAGGGGATACTGCAAGATCACCATCTGGTAGACTCGTGACGCTAGCTTCACCTTGCGAAGCGGGAAGGCACGTGCATAACACAACAGTATCAGGCATGGTCCAGACTGGACTTCTGGCTCACAACCAAAGATCTACATACATGGGTAGTAGATGCAAAGCACCAAGCACGCACCCTCTCAGACCACGCCCCGGTGATGCTGACTCTTACTGTACCAAAACCCTACATATAGCCGTTCGCATGGCGGCTCCCGCCTAATGCACTGTTGGCTGCAGTCTTCAGGGAGACCCTTCGAACCAGATTATAGATTATTTCGAGCAAAACACAGGATCAGTAGATAAGATGGGAACCTTGTGGGAGGCGTTCAAGGTGGTGATACGTGGGCACTGTATAGCTGGACAATCAGGGGTGCTTCGAGACATTCGAGGACGCTTGCATAGATTGGAAGCAGAGGTACAAACACTAGAAGCACAGTACTATTGCACACCTACCCCCACGATCCTAGTTGACATCAGAGCAAAGCTAACTGACTACCAAGAAGAGGCAGACAGGGAAACCAAATTTCTACACAAACATACTAAGGCGCACTGTTATGGGGAAGGGGACAGACCGGGGAGGACACTGGCAAACATGCTCCGAAACCCTAGAGGATCCACTTACATCACTGAGCTCACCGCTCCGGATGGCTCCGTGATGCACACTCCGCCTGAAATATTAGACACCATGACAGAATTTTATGGGAAATTGTATACCTCCCGGTCTCACCCACCGGCTGAGATTTTGCAAGAATATTTCGACTCGGTGGAGCTACTATGGTTTGGCAGAGCTCACCGAGAATACATGGACTTTCCCTTCACTGTCGAAGACGTGCGACGTGCCATAGGCAGCCTGCCAGCAGACAAGGCACCTGGAGCAGATGGCCTAACAGCCAATTTTTATAAAGAATAATCAGAACTCCTGGCGCCGCAGCTCTTAGCTGTCTACAACGAAGCCGCGGAGTTGGGCATTTTGCCAGACTCCATGCTTGAGGCCATCATTATTACCATACTAAAGCCCGATAAAAACCCTTCATTATGTGACTCTTATAGGCCACTCTCACTTATTAACCTAGACACGAAGATCTTCGCCAAGCTCTTAGCGGCCCGACTCCAGCCGCTGCTACCGCTGATAGTTCGACCGGACCAATCCGGTTTTAAACCGGGGCACTCCACCTCTCACAATCTGAGAACACTGTTCGCGCTCATACACTACCTTGCTCCCCATGTGCCTGCGGTGGCAGCGCTATTAGATGCCACTAAGGCATTTGACTCCTTGGAGTGGGGGTTCTTATTCCCGCTCCTACATCGACTTGGCATGAGCCCGCTATTCATTAAACAGATACAACTGCTGTATACCAGACCAACAGCGCGCCTAAGGGTGAACGGTCTAGTCTCCCACCCGATATCTATTACAAGAGGCACTCGACAAGGATGCCCATTGTCGCCACTATTGTTTGCAATAGCCACTGAGCCATTAGCGGCCAGAACCAGGCAACACCACACGGATAAGGGTATCGGATTTACCAAACGGGCACTCACTGTGTCAATGTACGCAGACGATATCACCCTGTACATGGTAAATCAAAAAGATTATTTCTCGCCCATGACACGTGAGGTGGTGCGGTATGGGGGCTTGTCGGGAGTGGAGGTCAACTGGGGCAAATCCGTAATAATTCCGCTGACATCTGGGGCGCAGCCCTTTGATACGGAACACCCCATAGGCTGGGCAAATGGGCCGACGCGATATCTGGGCGTTTGGGTAAGCAATGACTTGCAAGAAATTTGGATGTGTAACTATGGAAAAGTAACGGACTGGATCGAGGACAGGGTGCGAAGGTGGAAGAATCTCCCTCTATCTTTAATAGGCCGCATAGCAGTGGCCAAAATGGTTATCCTGCCAAAACTATTATATTTATTTGTAAATGTTCCCATCCCCCTCACGGCACAATTTTTCAAAAAAATCCGCTCCTTAATGATAGAACTGATCTGGGCAGGGAGACAACCAAGGATATCCTGGGAAATACTCACGCTACCACAGGCGCAGGGCAGGCTGCCAGCCCCAGACTTCGCCCTATACGCCTACTGCGCGCAGGCACAGTTCCTGCACTATTGGACACACCCCACCCCATTCCAGCCCCACGTCGCGATTGAACTGGACAGAGCTGCTCCCTTTCCGCTTAAGACCGCCATCTACAAACCCTTCAAGCGTCCATGCAACGAGGTGGACCCTGTGGAGGCACTGCGGTGGGCATGGGGTGGACTCCGCATACGCGCCAACATGGACGTACTATATGCTCCCTCCATGCCTTTGGCAGATAACCCATTGATCCCGCCACTAATGGACAACAAGATGCGAAAGCGCGCATAGCTTCACACTATACTAACCGGCCAGGACCTATATCCTGGGGATAACTTTCTTACATTACAGCAGATGTGCGAGCCCACGCCCCCATCGGCGCTAGACATGCTGCTCTATTATCAGATACGAGCGGCCTGCAGACGCACCTTCGTGACATTTCCCGAGCCGCCCCCACAGTTGTCCACGCTAGAAAACATACTCATTGTAGAATCAGGCCGCAAACTGATCACGCGCCTCTACACTATCACACAACAAGATCACCCAATCACTGTACCGTCATCCCGTACAGTATGAGAGGTGGACCTAGGCGAGAGCCTTATGGAGGAGCAATGGGACTTTAGTTGCAGGCAGCTGGAGCAGATGTCCCCAAACTATCGTCTTCGACTAATACATTTTAAATACATACACCGAATATACAGGACTCCCATGCAACTACAAAAGATGGGACTGCGCACTGATGATCACTGCTGGAAATGTGGGGCACCACAAGCATCATTCATACACTTAACATGGCAGTGTAGGCACATTGCAGCTTTTTGGACTAGAATATTACACTACATTGGCATCATAACGGGTCAATCATTGCCCTGCACACCACTAGTGGCGCTACTGGGTGTTATCCCTCACATACCACCGAAGTTGAGGAAACTCTCGGCTATTTTATTACTGTTGGCTAAGAGACAGGTGGCAATGTACTGGGGGTCTGCTCGCCTCCCCACAACGAGGGACTGGGTTCAGGAGGTGGCTTACTGTAAAACTCAGTTAACGGAATATTGGGAGCAGATGCCGGCGCCCTCCCGCCCCAGGGACATATGGGACCCATTTGTGAGATGGTTGGGCTCAGTGGATTTAGCTGAAACATAGACCAAGGAAATCACGGGCCTGATGGACCTGTACTGAACTGCGAAACCAGAATCGGTCGCCTGGCCCAAATGTAAAAGAGACTGTGATGCATGTGTTCTACCCCCTGTTCTCTATACTGTGATGCACCGCTATTAGGACATGTAGGGGCAGATTTACAATTAACTAACGCAGCACGGCGCAGCAAGTCATTTTGCTGCGCCGCGCTGCGTTAGTTTGGAAAGCACAGGGATGCGACATATTTACAAGAATATGTTGCATCCTTGTGCTTCCTCTGCGCTGGCGCACAAACTGCAGCCATAGGCTGGCGCGAGGCACCCTTGCACCATGGTGCAAGGATGCCTGCGTCGTGGGGAGATTAGTTTTTGTGCAGGAAGGGGCACCTTCCTGCACAAAAACAATCACTACACCATTTTCCTCTTTCAATGCGTGCTGTAGAATGCAGCACGCATTGAAAGAGGAACAAACGAGGAGAAATGAAAACATTTCTCCTCGGTGCGCTTCGCTACGCCACCTCTAGGGTGGCATAGCTTTAGACGCATCTCCAGAGTTACGATTTCTCGTAATTCTGAGATGTGTCTTGTTCCATGGGTGTTGCGTGGGAACACCCACAGCAACACCCATGGAACGCCCCTTCACCGCAAAGTGCTGCGTGTGAATGGGTCAGTATTTACAAGGAGAGGAAAAGTCACGCAGGGTGGCTTTTCCTCTCCTTGTAAATATGGAGCAGCCCCCTGCGCCACCAGTACGTCACAAAAAGTGACGTACTGGTGGCGCAGGGGGCTTGTAAATCTGCCCCGTAATGTATTGTTGTATCATACCGAATTCAAACAAAGTGACTAAAGTAATGCTCATGATAAACCGAATCAGTCACACCTCTCCAACCTGTAATATGACAGATCGACTTGAAATGCAGAATCGTGTAAGCAATGCCATTGTTTGTAACCTTATGCAAAATGCCAATATAAAAAAAAAAGAAAAAAAAAAGACATCTTTCTCAGATAAGTTATTTCTGTTCTATCTACACTATCCAGAACCGAGTAGGCCGGTATACCTCTATAGGAACGGTTACCCCTCAGTATATTTGATATGTGTTCTTGGGAGCATGGGTACTTGACCTCCTGTTTTTTGCTCCCAGTCCCTTATTTATTGATGTATATATCTGAAGTACCCCTCTTCTTGTACTGCGGTGTGTGCTGCAGCCAGCAGCACCTGCCGCAATACAAAACATAGGCATTATGACCGCCGTGGTGGCGGTCGCATCCTAATACCTATGGCCAGACCGCCGACAGCCTGCCGGGTGGTCCCATCCGACCGCAATCCTAATCAGCCCCCAGGTTCGGCGTCGATGTAGTTTTAGGTATGTTATGAGTTTATTGGGTAGAATTTAGATTGTAGAATGAGTTAGAATGTTGGGTAGGTTTTTATATACATATTGTGGGGTTGGAATGTTGGGGCAGTTTGAGAGCTGATGTTGGCCCTGTAGAATGTTGGGTAGCTTCTTATATATATATATTGCGGGGTTGGAATGTTGGGGCAGTTGGAGAGCTGGTGTTGGACCTGTAGGGAGCTGCTACTACAATCCTTCTTGAGGTTGTTCTAATGCACTAATGCACTGTTCGCAGTGTTGCAGCAAGTTCATACTTGTACTGTAGACCCAGATTTACTTAGATTTTATGCAACACAGGGCAACATCCACATTTGCGGCGTTGCATTGCACAAAAGGAAAAATACTGTGCAGTAGTAGATCTACTGAGCTTGGCCTGCTGCTGGTGTCATTTTCTCCGCCGGTGCACAAACATACTACTTTGTACCTCGAAAAGTCTTTCACCATGGCACATAAGCAATTGTGAACAGTCCAGCATGGAAACTATACTACAAGCATACATTTCCATTAAAAGCTTGCTAGGTATGAACAGAAAATACGTATGTAATATATGCCAATCCGGACAACAACCGAGTTGGCAAAATGCAGTCAGATTAACCCAGAATGGCAAATATTCAATTGGCAAAATGTGTTTTTAATTAAAATCTCATGAGTTTTGTAAAAAAAAAATGTATCAGATAACACACCGAATCACGGATTAGTAAAGAAAACAAATGTTTTGAGAAAACATAAAACAGTATGTAATCGCTAAAATAATAGTAATTGCAAGTTAAATTAGTCCGTCCCTCCAAAAGAAAAAAGCGAAATGGTAGCAGGGAAAACACAAACAAACAGGATGAAACAGTCTTCTAGCCTATCCCAAGTCGGATGCAGGAGCAGGATGTAAAGAGGATAACTCATGGCAGTGGAGCTAAAAAGTAACAAAAGGTAAGGAAGCTCGGGGAAATGGGGGCAAGCTTGAAATTTCACAGGCGGCAGGTGGTTAACTGAAATAAAATAAGAGGTTTTTGTGAGGAGGCCAAAACTGCTCTGTTTGTTTCATGTTCCATAAATTTAGCTTCTTGCCACACGGAATGATGCAAGAGCAAAGTTCATGTGTGCTAGTAACACTTTAAAATGTTCCTACTATGCCCAAAGCTTGTTTCTGCATTGCACATGCAATCAATCAATCAATCAGGGAATTGTAAGCGCACTACTCACCCGTGAGGGTCTCAAGGCGCTGAGGGGGGGAGGGGGGCCGCAGATCTGTTTAGCCGAAGAGCCAGGTCTTGAGGGTCTTCCTGAAGGTGTTCAGGGAGGGGGCGCGTCTGATGTCTCCGGTAGCTCGTTCCAGGTCTTAGCTGCAATGTGAGAGAAGGATCTTCCGCCTGCTCTGGCTCTGTGGATGCACGGGGTTTCGGCCAGTGCGAGGTTGGAAGATCGGAGGTTTCTTTTGGGTACGTTGAAGTTGATTCTGTCGTTGAGGTATTTGGGTCCGTTGTTGTGTAGGCATTTGTAGGCGTGAGTGAGGATTTTGAAAGTGACTCTTTTCTCCACGGGGAGCCAGTGGAGACTTCGTAGGTGTTGGCTGATGTGTTCGTGTCGGGGGATGCCGAGGACGAGTCTGGTGGTGGTGTTCTGTATTGTTTGGAGTTTGCGGAGTAGGGACTTGTTGATGCCGGCATAGAGTGTGTTTCCATAGTCCAGTCTGCTGGTGATGAGTGCGTGGGTGACTGTCTTCCTTGACTCAGGGGGGATCCACTTGAAGGTCTTGCGGAGGATGCGGAGGGTGTTGAAGCAGCTGGAGGTGACGGCGTTGACCTGTCGGTTCATGGTGAGTGATGAGTCGAGTACGATGCTGAGGTTCTTGGCGTGGTCTGAGGGGGTAGGTGGGCTTCCAAGGGCGGTCGGCCACCAGGTGCTGTCCCATGCAGAAGGGGTGGTACCGAGGATGAGGGCTTCTGTCTTCTCGGCATTGAGCTTCAGGCAGCTGTCAGTCATCCAGACTGCGACGACTTGCATTCCTTTCTGGAAGTTGAGTTTGGCAGTGGTGGGGTCTTTGGTGAGGGAGAGGCTGAGCTGGGTGTCGTCGGCGTAGGATAAAATGTTGAAGCCGTGTTGTCGGACGATGGCTGCGAGGGGGGCCATGTAAATGTTGAAGAGGGTGGGGCTCAGTGATGAACCCTGTGGGACTCCGCAGGTGATTTTTGTGGGGTCGGAGAGTAAGGGTGGGAGTCTGATCCTTTGGCTTCTTCCGGTGAGGAATGATCGGATCCAGTCCAGGGCTGTTGCTTGTATGCCTGCGTCGTGTAGTCTGGCGACTAGTGTGCGGTGGGAGACGGTGTCGAAGGCCGCTGATAGGTCGAGTAGGATGAGGGCTGCGGACTGGCCTTGGTCCAGGAGGGTGCGGATGTCGTCTGTGGCGGCGAGTAGGGCGGTCTCTGTGCTGTGGTTGCTTCAGAATCCGGATTGGGACGGGTCGAGTTTGGCGTTCTCTTCAATGAATCGTGTCAGTTTCCTGTTGACTGTTTTCTCTGCAACTTTGGCTGCGAAGGGGAGGAGCGAGATGGGCTGATAGTTCTTGAGGTCGGTGGGGTCAGCTGTGGGCTTCTTGAGCAGGGGTCTGACTTCTGCGCGCTTCCAGTCATCTGGGAAGGTGCCTGTTTTGAAGGTGGTGTTGATGGTGCATTGTAGTTCGGGTGCGATGGCGGCCCCGGCTCTGTGGTAGATGTGAGGAGGGCAGGGGTCGGTGGGGGCCCCCGAGTGGATGTTTTTCATGGTCAAGGCGGTGTCTTCAGCCGTGATCGGTGTCCAGTTGGAGATGGTGGGATGGCTGGTGTTTCTGGGGGGCGGGGGCCGTCTGTGGCACCTGGTGGATGGTCGATTAAGTTGTCATAGAGGTTTTTGATCTTGAGGTGGAAATAGGTTCCAAGCTTGTCGCAGAGGTCTTGGGATGGTGTGATGTCTGTGGCTTCGCTGCGTGGGTTGGTGAATTCCTGAATGACACTGAAAAGTTCCTTGGAGTTGGCCAGGATTTTGTTGTGGATGAAGTTCCTCTTGGTGGCTCTGATCTGGTTATGGTAGTCCGTCAAGGCGTCCTTGTAGGCGGTGTGGTTTTCGGTTGTCTTGGTGTTTCTCCAGTTCTTCTCCAGGTGTCTGCAGGTGCGTCTGGCTTCTTGGAGAGCGGTAGTGAACCAGGCGGCTTTCCTGGGGCGTTGTCTGTCGGGGTTGCGTAGCGGGGCGAGCTCGTCTGCGCAGTTGAAGATCCAGGTGTGGAGTTCTCTGGCTGCGTTGTTTGCATCGTTTGCGTCGGGTGCCCAGGTGTGGTTGTCTCGGGTGAGGGTGGAGTTAAGTTTCTCGTCGGTAACCTTGCTCCAGTTGCTTCGAGGTGGGCGTGGGGCTGGTTTGGGTGCCTTGGGTTTGTTGATGGCGAAGTGTACGCAGTGGTGGTCGGTCCATGGCGGCTGCGTTGTGTGGCTGAATTGGACGCTGTTTCCTGCCGCGAAGATGGGGTCGAGGGTGTGTCCTGCTCTGTGGGTCGGTGTGTTGACGAGTTGTTTAAGTCCGATGCTGGCAAGGTTGTCACGAAGGATAGTGGAGTTGGGGTCGCTGGGGTTGTCGAGGTGGAAGTTCAGATCTCCAATGAGTATGTAGTTTGCTGAGGCGATGGCGTGGGGTGCGATGAAGTCGGTGATGGTGGTGGCGAAGGGTGTTCGGGGGCCGGGGGGTCTGTAGATGAGGGTTCCTCGGAGTGTGGCTTTGGGGGTGGTCTGGATCTGGAAGTGCAGGTGTTCGGCGGAGGGGAAGGTTTCGGTGGAGGTGGTGAGGCGGAGGGTTCTCTTGTGGGCGATGGCGAGGCCCCCTCCTGGGTGGTTGGGGCGGTCTTTCCTCTGGATCTTGTATCCGTTTGGGATGGCGATGCTGATGTCGGGGGCGGAGGATGCGTTGGTCCAGGTCTCTGTGAAGAAGGCGATGTCGGGCGAGAGAGAGTCGAGTAGGTTCCAGATTTCCATGGCGTGTTTGTGTACGGAGCGTACATTGAGGAGGATGCATTTTAGGGTGTCCCCGGTGCTGGCGTCGGCGGTGTTGGAGGCCGGGGTGGCGGTGAGGGTCTGGCGGCAGTGGAGGCAGGAGAACTGGCCGTGGGTCGTGTTCGGCAAGGCCTGTTGGCATTCTCTAAGTCTTCCAGGGTTGAGTGCGAGGAGGGTGGTGGTGTCGTAGCGATGGGTAGTGGGAGGTCCAGAGTTCCTGGTGCTGGCCGCGGTCGTGTCGCTGAAGGGCGCAGACTGGCTTGCCTTTGGCGCGCCGGTGGCGCGACCGTGCAGTGGCCGCCATTAAGTAGGGGAGGTGGGAGGGAGGAGAGGCTGGGAGGCAGGAGTGGGGGAATTCCGGGGGGGAGGGGCCGCAGGGGCAGCAGCGGCAAAAGGTGAAAGGAACAGGCAGGCACAAGAAAATAAAAACAGTGGTGGAATTAGAGCAAGACACAGATGAGCACAATAACAGTGGCACAACAGGGAAAAATTAAGAAAAAAGACGGCTGAGAAAGGTTACGGTGGTTGCAGGCAGTCTGGTCCCAGTTGGAGCGGGCAGCAGGCACAGGAGCGGGCAGCAGTCTCGAACCTCTCAAGGAGGAGGTCGGGGTCTGGAGGCAAGAGACGGCACAGCGGAGCTGCGGGGAGAGAGTGGACTTAGACCGAGGGTCGGAGGACCATTGGATGGGAGACATAGGGAGATTTGCAGTGTTAGCATTTTTGTAACTTGTAGCACATTCATTGCACTTTGTAACCGATTTGTCTGCATCAACATCCATCACAGGCCATCAAAAGTGGGCACGTAAAAGATTTTTTAGACCTGACATCCCCATATGTCCTTGGTGCACACTCTTCATTAAGGCTTGGGGCCAGATGCATCTTAAAAATGTTTTGCGATTCCCTAATTGCGAATCTTTGCGATTCGCACTTAGGGAATCGCAAAACAGCATGCATGAAAGTGTGCAGTACACTTTCTGCGATTCCTAAGGGGTCACAAATGACTTACCTCATAAATATTAATGAGGTAGCTCGCAATTTGCGACCCCCCTAGGAATCGCAAAAATCACAGGGATGGTGGCCTGCTGAGATCAGCAGACCACCATGTCTGTGATTGCTTTTAAATCAGCAATCATTTTTTTGTAAAGCAGCCCGTTTTCCTTAAAGGAAAACGAGATGCTTTACAAAAAGAAAAATGAAAAGTTTTCTTTTAATTTTTTAAGAGCAGGCAGTGGTCCGTGGGACCGCTGCCTGCTCTTAAAAATGCTTGTACAAACATTCACAAAGGGGAAGGGGTCTCTTGGGGACCACTTCCCATTTGCGAATGTCTTACCACCTACTTGAAGTAGGTGGTAATATGCGAATGTTTTGCGACCGCATTCACAGTCACAAAACATTCATGCATACCGTTAGGATTCGCTATTAGGAAGGGACGCCCTAAACACGCCCCTTCCAAATAGCGAATCCCAAACCCATTTTGCGAATCAGTTACAGGTTACCGAATCGCAAAATTGGGTTTGATGCATCGCAAAAGCATTTTTTGAGATCGCAACCAGGACGATTCTGCGAATCGGCCCGTTTGCGAGGAGAAAAATGCTTGATGCATCTGCCCCTTGGATTTTAATCTCGGCCAGAATATACGTTATCTCTCATTGTCAAGATTCCCAGAATGATTGCAAAAGACCTTAAAGAGTTTTATCATGGACCATCCTTCATGCACTATTTTTTTCATTTGATTCAAGATGCTGTTCATTTTGTGTGCTTTAGACCTTTCAACCTCCATGATTGCCCAAAATAATTGATTCACTACTTTGTGGAAGCACTTTGACTTTGTCTTCATCCAACTGATATTTGATCTATGAGGACTTATAGGCGGTCTTTATAAGGAGTCAGCAGCCTTGTTGTTTCTCCCATGGACAAATGTAATTTTTAAATGATGTTCCTGCAATTTCAAGTAAATGCTGATATCAGCATTGTAAGATAATAGAAGATGGTCAGCTTATCGGTTCCATTCTCCATGCAGCCACAATCCTTATACTATATGTGGTGACTTGTGAGTTAGCAATGACGCAACCCTTTTGGTCCTGATGTACTCTGTTGAGCTGTGATGTAAGTGTTAGAGCAGAATGCAATGAAGACTGATTTAGAATTATGAGTTTGCAGTTACACGCAGAAGAATAAAGACGTGTAATACTAAGCTCCGTGCATAGCGTACTCATTGGCGGGTACCCAGGCTGCGGAAGACACACCACTATGAAACCAAGAAATCTGAATCTGGACCAAAAGTCTTCGAATGGGCAACTCTTTGAGCCCAGGAGAAGCGCTTACATACTGTTCATTGTTAGTCTTTGCCTTGACCTTCTCCTTTGCCACACAGATGATAACCTCGCCTTTCGACTCCTTTGTTGGTGCCAGAGACAGCTCAGTGGGCAGTGGTGTCATCGACTTCGAGAGCCACTCTTAAGAAGGCCCCAAATTAACAGGGGACTATGCCCTCCCATTTTCAATGTCATCATAGACATCAGGGCCTGAGTTCAGAAGGCACAGCCTTAGAAGGCAATCGAGCAGGAGCCTCCGGAGTCACCAAGCCTCCATGATTGGGCATTTACTAATTGGTATAATATCCCCATAAAAATGGTCCCAAGCAGACTAATCAGGCACCATATAAATAGTTGCAACTGTACAGAAAAATAGGAATATTATTTATAACAGCCCAGAGCAGGGGTAGAGTGATTGTAATCACCAGGTGATAACAGCTGATGGTTTGTAAACAGTGGAATGGGTGCCAGTTGCAGAAGGACTCCCAGCAGGAACAGGCAAAGTTCATCTAACAATGTATCACCCAAAGGAAGATGAAAAGTCCATTATGAACTACTTAATTCATATATAGTTAACTGTGTGCCAGTCACAATAAATAACCAGCTAAAGTTTAATGTTATGCCAGTCAAGAGGCAAATTGACCCTTGCCAATAAAATCGGTACCTCTCTAAGTTCTAGCAGAATTTTATTTATACCTTTAGCACACCCTAATATTTGAAATAATAATGTCAAACTTTCCCTTGACCTGGTAAATAACTTGTTATTTTTCAATTGAAAAAATTAAGAACATCAGATTAGAAATGTACCAGTTAGAAACCCCTGCAGTGGCAATACCAACATGGTCTAGCTACTCAGGAAATTCTAGTCCATATGAGAGGTTTTGCCATCCAGTTCTGGGGTTGCTATACTAATTACTAGCAGCAAAACTCTGTTTCCTTTTGACATCTGTTCTGGTGGCCTCGTGCATTTCGTAAAGGTGAGAGCTGCTCCCCTATTACATCCTATTTTAACTTCCTCTATGGATGCTGGGCTGATGTTTGAGGGTTTGAAACAAGCAGCTATTCTCCACTAATGAGAAACTAGATTTGGATCCTATGGATTTGGCTACTTTAAAATATATATCTAGGGAAATATCTAGTAAGACTGGTGAGTATTTAGCTACATGACTGAGGGCCTGATTTAGATCTCGGCAGAGGGGAATACTCCGTCACAAACGTGACGGATAGCATGTCTGTCGTATTACGATCCATTATATCCATATGCATTATATCCAATGGAGATCGTAATACGGCTGGCGGGATATCCGTCACGTTTGTGACGGAGTATGCTATTCGCCGAGATCTAAATAAGTCCCAATGTGAAGTCTGCTGGTAACAATAAGCACAACCCAAAGGGCTTTTGCCTTCCTTGCAATGGAGATGGAGATCATTATTGATGTGGTAGATGATCTTAGAAGGATGGCTGACAGAGGCTCTGCCAGAGCTACAATTCTATTAGATCTATCAGCAGCCTTCAACACCATTGACCACCACCTACTATTACACTCTCTCTACACATTCCATACAAGGTGATGTTCTCACCTTGATTACATATTTTCTCAAGATACAAAACTTACCTTTACAGTTTTCCCACTACTCCTCGCAGCCTTGTCCTGTGATCTGCAGCGTGTCGCGATGGTCAGCACCATTTCCTTTGGTCTTTAAGCCGTTAGCAGAGCTCCTGCATCAATACAATGCATTGATCTTTATATGTGCAGATGATGACAACCCAGGTCCTCCTCGCTATAAAAGGGGGAGCTCAGAGCTCGGCTGAACAGCTTTTTACAGCTGCTGACTTTGAATTATCTAGATGAAATTGTAAAAACTTTACGGTTAAGTTGTTTACCTAGTTGATCCCTTTCTACGAATTTGTCCTTCAAGTTGTGTCTTTGTCTTTATTAAAGTAGAAGTGATTGTTTAAACGTATGAAGAGTATTGTTAAAGTATGCGCCATAACAAACTAAATGTAAACTGAATACAGCACACCGGTATGTGTAGTAATCTTTTAGTTTATACATTATTTTGCCATCTTAATCCGTTTTTCTAGCAGATTGAAGGCTTGTTTTATTATTTTTTAGTATGGTACTTATTGATTGCATTTTATCCTTGTCATCAGGCGTACTTTGTTTTCATAAACAATTATGAGCGTTGCAACATTATGTGCCCATGCCACATTTACCCTCAGAGACTGACCTGGCATCCTTCCCAATTCATAAAAGGTACAATGTGGTGGGCAAAGATTCCATTAATGGAATTTGATGCACGGGTCAAATTTTTTTCATCTTCCTGTTTCTTCAATGTGCCCCATTTCGGGCCAGAATCACACATGATGAGGATGTTAACGCATGCATAGGCATACACCTACACTTTCTGTGACTTTCCCAATTTTTCACGATTCACAGCACCACATCTCACAATTATGACTGTGGAAAATATGACCACCTGGCAGATTCTCTGCAGTCCTGGGTGCTGCCTGCTTGAGGAAAATGCAACTGATCCTGAGCCTGCGAAACATATTCTGTGATTTAAATATGTAAATAAAGCATTTTCCACGTGTAAGAGTAATTTACATTCACAGAAAGCTTTTGTGAATTAGCCCCTTCGCAGCTACAATTTATCAAACAAATGTGTTACTTTCACTGTTCTGTGCACTCAGCTGATGCTAGATAGTTTGGAGCAAGAGTTATCACAGTCAGTGGCAGGTTTATACTGCTGCTGAAGGATGCCATAATTTAAACATTTCTAAAGATGATATAACTTTGATAATTTTATGTTTTCCTTTAATGAGATCGATTTTTAATGTCTTTTGTGAAACAGACCATCAAAGGCTGTAGAGTAAATGCTGCAAGGCAAGAGGTGTGCGGAAGTGATAATTGCAATACATTTTAATCAGGATAATTAAAACATTCGGAATGGATTGTTACAGATTATAATGTGCAATAATATACCTATCAAATGAAGGAAGCTGTTTCATAACCATAGCTAGAATAAAGTTGCATGCTAATGTTAGAAGCACTCACATCTAAAGAATCAGTGCAGTAGACAAGAAAAAGCCTTTCAACAATGAGGCCACCTGCATGTGACAGGACACAGTCAGATGAACAGCTTGTGGCCAAGCTAATGGTGTTTCTGTGAAAACAGTGGACGAATATTTGCAAAAGGTCTATACAAATATGGAGTGCTGAAATTAAATGTTTTTGGTAAGGTAAACTGCCAACAAGGGAATCATCCAAATAAGGAATGTTTAACATTGAAGTCAGTTTAGGAGGTCCCTGGGCAGCGGCAGCTCCTCCGCTAAGCCAGAGGAACATCGCCCCACTGAATGTAAATTGAAAAATAAAATGATAATAATGCAACGTTAATAATGTTACGTTATTATCATTTTATTTTTCTGTAAGGAGCCCGAGCCAGGTTAGGGCAGGACGGGACTAGGTTGTGTCACAGGGAGAGGGAGGAGGAGTGGTATAATGTGCACTTAAGTGCGCATGACGGTTTGGCCAGCCGTCTTGGGCCGGACAAACCGTCATGCACACTTAGCATATTCTACACCCAGCTGTATTGCACATCCGGGTGGAGAATATGCAAAGGCTCCCACTCCCTGTCTGCGCGCCGAACTACGGCACTTAGACCAATCACAATGCTGCTGTCACGCTGGTGACAGCAGCATTTGATTGGGTAGGGGTGTCTGGGAGCCAGTGTGCCTTCATGCTGCCGGAAGGAAGAGAAGAGGATGGAGGAGAGGCGGCGGCCCTTCAGGTAAGTGAACTTTTATTTTTTTATTTTAAATTGAGCCTCCCTCTCCCCTGCCTTAGCACTACATTTCCAAAGCAGGCGCCACTGTCCCTGGGTGACATCGTATATGAATTATTATTAATCTGAAACAATATTAGTGGTGAATAAATCACAGAATGAAAAGTTAGACAAGAAAATGGACTATGTCCTAAAACAAGAGAATTTGCTAGTGGGGACATCATCCTATCGGACCCTTAAATGTAATCTCTTAATATATAAAATAAATTAGATTTTCTTCCACATATGATCCTAATGACAGATTTCCCTGCTGTCAATCTCAAATACAGAACATATGCCCATTGACCAATAGAGAACACCTGTCAACAATCCCACATGAGTGAAAAAGATGTATTGTAGTGTCTCAAGGTCAGCAAAAGGAGAACAGCTTTCTCCCATTTAGCACAAACAAGCCATCATCCACTCCCTGAACCGTTGAAATCTCAGTGCTATAACTGAGTGGAAGTCTGATTGGTTTTGGCTAAGAGCATGGAAAGAAAAATAAGTTGTGTTGCTAATAATATATGATTATTCTGGGATGCATCAGACTTACATAGTTAAATGATGTCCTGTTGAAAGCACAAGACATGATGTCCATGACTTAACATCCACAATATCTCTGTTTGAAGTTCTCGCATTTGTGATCCAAAATTTGTATCCAAAAATATCATGGGGTGAACAAAATCCCTGATACGTCTGGGATACATTTGTGACTACTTCTCTGGCAAGTTAAATCAAGGTTGTAATGAGGCCAGAAGAAAGTAATATCTATGTTTCAGTTCTCATTCTGTGAGAGATGAATCCGGCAGCTTAGCAATCACTGTAGGAAGGCTGGCAGGAGGAGATACTGAAGAGGGCCAATTAATTCAGCGCCTATGTATCTTTGATTCTAACACATTGGGCCTAATTACGATGGTGCTCAGACTGCAACTGATGGCTCGTTGGTTGCGGTCCAAACGCAATCTACTGCTGCAGTCCGACCAACGCATTACAATGCATGCGGTCAGAGGCAGCAGTTGGAGGGACCGACCGATGCTTTCAGTCAGAATCTCACCATAATCCCTTGAGGACGGCGTTTCCGTCGTCGGGATTATGTCCGTTTCTGACAGCCATTCCATGTCGGCCTTTCCAACATGGAAAGGCAGTCGGAAAGCAACATTGGTGGCTCCTAGTCCCTCCGCGGCCTCTGCATTTGGGCCTGGGGGGCACCTATGGTGCCTCCCTAAACATCCCTGCACCGTGTGGCAGGCACCAGTGCAGGGATGTTAACAAACTTCCATTTTTCAATTGGAGCTTATGCTGCGGGCATTTTCAGCCTGCCGCACAAGCTCCCATTGACATTTGGAAGTTTCTGACCGCACTATGTGTGGTTGCATCCTAATTGGGGTGTCGGAACCGCCAACCTATGGTCGGGCGGTTCCTTTCCCGCCACGGGAGCTTGCCTCTTTGTCCCATTTGGGGTAAAGGAATATGGGGCCTCATGTACAAAGTTTTTAAGCAATCGCAGATTCTGTATATCCGAGGTTTTGGGACTGATAAAATACCTTTTGAAATGTACTAAACCCAGTTAATGATTCAGAAAAGCTTTTCCACTACTTTAAATGGGTTTAGGAAACCATCTTGAATAGTTATTTTGAAGGGGCACCTTAAGGGCTAAAATCCAGTCACAAAACATTAAGGTTTTACCACAATGGGGCATGGTTGCATTGCCGATCCTAGATGTTGCCCAAAAACTGAGCTCCAGTCCGTGAAGACCTTTACTGGAGGATATCTCGGATAACCAACACCCTGCTATGTTAATATAAGGTTGTGAGAAACGAGGTGAAGCACAAGGGACGCCAGGGAGGTGACATAACAATCCTGACCCACACTAGCAGTCTCCAATAGACCCAACGTAGGGGACAGACAAGATGGGGCCTGCACAGGAGTGCCAACCTGCCCGAGCGCTACCACCCTGTAAAGATAATATGAGTATGAGACATGGCTTGAGGCACAAGGAGCACAGAGGAGGTGACATATCCATCCTGAGCCACATCAATGGCCTTCGACAGACCCAACAGTGAAAATGGGCAAGATGGCATCCATAGGGAGGCACTTATTTCGGTATGGCTGCTGAGGATTGGACGACTTGTCTGTGGGTACAAAGTTGAGGCTCTGGCACACACCAAGCGGAGGAGTGGAGGGCCGCCCGCTTGCATCCCTGATTTCATTTGGAATGCAGATGTCCCTAGTGGTCGGGGCTGGTGGGAGGGGGGAGTGGTTGTGACCCCTAAGAGTCTGACCCCACCCAGTACCCGGGATTGTCTGTTTTCGGAATCTACCCCACAAAGAGACTTGAGGCGAAGCTGATTCCGCCACGTTGAAGAGTGGGACCCTGCAACACATCCCAAGAGATGCACATAGAGGGCCCAACAAGAGGGCCTGGGAAGATACTGCCTGAAAGGTACGCAATTTGTAAATGCACACCTAAGGGAGAGAAATAAATACTCTTCATACAGACCCTGAAATAGTAACAGGGGGCACTACCTCTTGTGTGGCCCAGTGAACACCAGTCCCCCATTAAAGGCTGAACATTACTACACCGGTGGGGGCCATAGGAAATAGTTGGGGAACAGTAGCCAGCGAGTGCCACATCAGTGCTGAGTTTTAGCTCTGCGGCCAGGAACAAATCCAACAAAATACATGGTATGGACCCCGCCAAGATGGAACTGTAGGGTGTTTGACCTCTGGGTTGGCAGCGACCATCCACATTGCTTGCTGAGTGTAGCCCCACTTGGAACATTAAGAGGGTTTTGAGATCTACAAGGCCACAAGAAACAAGATACAATGGTGAGGGATAAAGGAGTAAACTGCAGCAGGCAAATAAACTTGGTAAGTATCCACAGTGGAGATAGAAGGAATGCACAAGGGAGCACCAATGATCGCCAACAAGAGGCCATAGATGACAATGAACCCTCACTTAAAGATCTACTGTTATACCACAGCTGCCACAGGAGGAGGGTGGGTTGGCGCTATTACTTAGTGTTCCAGCTCGAGCATGCAGCACACTGGCTGACTGAAGAGAATAACTGGGAGAAAGAACTCCTGACAGTTGATGCAAGGGAAAAAACCTTACCTCAGCTGTTGCATGGAGAGGGGAAGAGTTAGGGAGCGGGCCCATACTTGATTAAGCACACAGCGGCACTCTGGGAAAGGGCGGTGAGGGTGGTTCTGAAGCGCGCCCCCTTTGCCTGACAGTTTATGTTTTGGTACCTCCCAGCGTTCCTCTACATGGCATCAGAGGTGGACGTCACTGGCTGGAGAGAAGGGGGATGCCTGACGTTAGCAGATCTTTTCACCAATGGCACACTGATTTCTTTCGAGGCGGCACAAGAAAGCTTTGGGGTAGGACAGGGACAATTCCCTATCTACGCAAGCATTATTAATATAGTCCAGGACATCTGGTCCACGTGCCCGGCAGCCCCGGAATCTTCAGCTTTATTCAGGACGCTACTTGAGTTTGGAGCAGGAGGGCACTTGATATCCCACTTGTACAACGCTATGATTATGGACACGCCTAGACCACGACCAAGAGCGAGAATAGCCTGAGAGGAGGATCTGAGGGTACCAATGACGGTGGCAGAGTGGAGGGAGGCCTGCAGACTAGTAAAGAAGGGCTCATGTAATGCGCGGCTTAAACTAGCCCATTTCAATTTTTTGCATCGTAAATATGTCACACCGGTACTGCTGCACCGTATAGACCCCACGAAACGAATATATGTCCTCCATGTCAAACCACCCCAGCGGCATTTCTGAAATGAAATGAAATAAAGGTTTTGTTAAGCGCATGTATGCCGAGGCGTCTTAGCGCTGGAGCTGTCATATCCTGGTCAGAGGAGGTGGGCTGAGGTTAAGAATTGGGCGCAAACAACCAAGTTTTCAGCGCCTTTCTGAACAATTGTCTGTTGGTTTGGCAACGCAAGGTAAAAGGCAGAGTATTTCAAAGTTTAGGGGCCAGATGGAAGAAGCTTCTTCCACCCCATTTTACGGTCTTCACCCTGGGGATGACCAGCAGAGAGGCAGTCGATGATCTGAGGCTGCGTTGTGGAATGTACCATCTAATTTGATTGTTGAAATACACAGGTCCTGTCCCGTAAAGGGTCTTGTGGACAATGCACAAGGACTTACATTGTACCCTCGCCTGGACCGGCAACCAGTGCAGCTCTCGGATCCCTTTGGACACCGAGCTAAATTTGGGTATTTTAAGCAACAGTCGTGCTGCCGTGTTTTGAAGTGATTGAAGCTTACGTATGGTCCCTTTATTTGCACCTAAATAAAGGGCATTACAGTGGTCAATCCTTGATAACACTAGGGTCACAATTACTGTTTTCCTTAGGTCCATCGGGATAAACGGTAAGATTTTTCTTATAGTCTTCAGGGTGTAATAACAGGAAGATGTAATAGAATTGACCTGGTAGGATAAGGATAATTGGTCGTTAAGAAGGACACCTAGACTTTTTACCTTCCTTACAGGGGATGGGCAGGATCCTGCCCCTTCAGGCCACCAGGCTGTATTCCAGAGGGCAGTGTTTTTTCCGAAAAGTAGCACCTCGGTTTTATCGGTGTTCAACTTGTGCCACCCACAGAAGCAGCTTGTAAAATGTGTCTCAGGCCTGCCATTGCAGAGCTTGTGTGCAACCTAGGGCTGCCATGTCGACTTGGTGAGTGCACCCACTTACCAGTCCCTAAACCTTCCCATTTCTTCATATCAGACACCCCTATGGTAGGCCTTAGGGCAGGGTGCATTGTAAGTATAAGGTAGGACATGCCCTGGTGTGTGTGGCATGTCCTAATAGTGAATTACAGCCATTTTCGTTTTTCACTATTGCAAGGCTACCTGCTCCCATAGGCCAGAATGGGCAGTTTGATTATTACAGCTTATAATCCTAACTGACCCAGGAACATGGTAGAAAAACGAATTTAGTATGCCTGAACTCAGGATGATAAAATACATCTTTTAGTGAAGTTGGTTTTAACATTTTGTGTTTGAAAATACCACTTTAGAAAGTAGGTATTTTCTTGCCTAACTATCCAAACCTGCCTCTGCTAGGTTGTGTATTCCTTGTCTGGGTTTGTGAGTGACAGGGGCTGGGGACTCCAGGAGACAGGGTGAGTCAGCACAGGGCTGAATAGAGAGATCTGCATCCAGAGTGGAGGGAGGAGTTGCACCTGGGTCTCAATAGGGCTGTGCCTGCCTTCCACAATGCTGGCTCCACCTCCTGCTGGGCGGCTGAGCACCCTGCCCCACATTCTGAAAGGAAAGAAGGAGTCCTGTAAACAAAGTGCTCCAGGACTGACCAGAACTGGTTTTGGACTAGGCAAAGGCCTCTCTGCCTTCAGAGAACAAAGAGAAAAGGTGTATAAAAAGGGGACCCAGACCCCTAGGAAATTAGATCACTTTTGGGAAACAAGAAGAAACCCTTGCTGAGGAGCAGAACCAAGAAGAAACTGAGGAGAAGACTATCCCTAAGCTAGAGGGATCTGCCTGCAGTGGTTGCCTGACTGCCAAAGAAAGAAGAAGGGAACTTTGTGTGTACTTTCATCAACTTGTGAAGGATCTCCAAGGGCTTGATTTCAGAGCTTGTCTCCTGCTGAAGTCTCAGGGACAACAGGCTTCACCCACCAGCTCCCCTGTATTCCCTTGCTGGGAATTTAGACCTTCTGACACACTTGCGTGACGCTGGGAGCTGGAAGCGCGACTCAAGACGTAGAAGCGTGTCGCCGCAGCCGCTGCTTCTCGCATCGCCGGAGAAGAGTGTCGGCCGTCGCAGCAGACGCCGGCGCATCCCCGAAGAAGCGTGCCGCTGACACCTCGCATCCTTCGAAGCGCCCGCAGCACCGGAGAAAAGTGTCGCCGTCGCAGCAGACGCCGCCGCATCCCCGGGGCAGAGCATCGACCTCGCATCAGACGCCGACGCATCGCAACACGAGGCGTCCTGCATCCCAGGAGAAGATCGTCGACCTCGCATCAGACGCTGTCGCATCGCCAGGGAAGCGTGTCGCAGGGCCTGTCGCGGCTCCAAAGATTCATCGAAATCGCCGCACGGCCGGCGGGCGTTCACGCATCACCCCTTCATTGTCGCAACATCAAGAAAACGCCACTTTGTTTCTTTGCACCAGATCTTCAACGCATCACCGTCCGTGCGTGTAAGGGACTACTGCATCACCTTCCCTGCAACACTTTCATTGCCGGGCGTTACGCATCTTAAGGTACATTGAACTCAAAGTGTCGCATTTCCATTTTAAGAGACTCAAGCTAATTCTACCATCTTTAAAGTACAGTATTGTGGATTCTTTTTGTCGTTTATGGTCTTGTGGTAAATCTATATAAAAGATACTTATTTTTATAATACAACCTGTGTGGTGTTCATTTGTAGTGTTGTCACTGGATTACTGTATGTGTTCACAAATGCTTTACACACTGCCTCTGAACTAAGCCTGTCTGCTCGTGCCAAGCTACCAAGGGGGTGAGCAGGGGTTATTTCAGGAGTGTACCCCCTTACCCTGACTAGAAGCAAGGGTCCCTATTTGGACAAAGGTACCTACCTCTGCACACTAGAGACCCCCAGTTCTAACAGTGTGTCAGCCGCATAACAGATGGCAGTGAAACCGTGGGAGCGGTTGAGTTTGGCGAGAGGGGCAACATAGACATTGAACAGGGTTGGGGATAACGAAGATCCCTGGGGCACTCCACATGGTAGGGCATAAGGATGCGATTTGTGACCTCCCATTGCAACAGTTTGTTCTCTGTTTGTTAAAAATGATCTTAGTATCTTGGAGGCTGCACCTGTGATCCCCATTTCAGATAGGCGGCGAATGAGCACTTGATGGTTTACCATGTCAAATGCGGCTGAGAGGTCTAGCAGGATAAGTATTGCCTTCCCTCCTCCATCTAGCTGGATGCGGATCTCCTCGATGGCTGCAATGAGGGCTGACTCCGTGCTGTGTAGAGGTCGAAATCCATGTTGTTCACGGTCCATTTTGTCATTTCTACACCTGGCTTGGGAATGTCCCGCAGTACACATTTACTGGTGCTGGGTGGTCGAGACACTACAGAGTATGGGAGGAGTGACACTGATGCCAGAGCCTACTACCTATCTACTGGGTATATTTAAACAATGCAATGGAGATTCATACAATTGGCGCTATTACTTGAGAAAAAACGGGTGGGTATGGCTTAAATGGGCACTGGGGGACCCAACCTACAAAAATGGGGTAGAGATGTGAAAGAATGGGCAGTGGCAGAGGAGGTCAGGCTACGCAGCTGTAGGGTAGATGAACATGCCGGAGAAGATCTAGCGACATGGAGAGAGTCCATAGAGGAGTTCGAAGCAGCAGTGGGAGGGCAGGACTCAGTAGACACAGGCTCCGATTAGAAGGGTTGTCCTCGCCTACGTAAGGTCCTGAAACTAAAAACAAAGGAACTTGCTATACTGACTGCATGCAACATATGACTTGTATTACCAGGGACCTTTAGAAGATGGGAATATATCGCAAAAAATTGCACTGGGAGGGGGTGGATTGGCTATAAAGTTTGTTTTACGTTTGTACATTTTGATCATATAACACTTTTCATGTATTCAACAACTGTGAAATTGAAAATAAACATATTCTATAAAAAAAAGAGCTACTGTTGACCCTTGAAGATACTAGATTGGCCCTTGAACATGCAATCGATGTTACCCTGATCTCCTCGCTGATTTCAGGTTTCAGCAGGGATGTCCACTACAGATGGCGCGCAATGAAAGAACATATGGAAACCAACAAAATAATAAGGCGAGGTGAGACACCTTAGAGAATCCACTGACTGTCAACAGGTAAGGGCAGAGGACACTGAAGGGAGGTCTCAACGGATTAACATTAGGCTGGTGGTATTTCCTGAAAAGGCGGAAGGCAATAACACTTTGGAAACTTCATAATTATCATTATGAAATGAAGAGGCATATCCACCCACGTCATATTTGAACAAAGTGCCTGGTTTTCCCCCAAACACAGGGCCAGACGTAGACCAATAATAGTTAAGCTACTCAACTATCAAAATGCCATACTGCTCGCCGTGTGGCAACAGGTTCCACTGACATTTGAAAACTGCAAAATAATTGTTTCCAGGTTACAAACAAGTGGTTCAAATGAAAAGACAATCTTTTGACAGGATAAAAATGAAGTGCATAAAAGGGACCTTGAATACTCAATGATATTTCCAGCCAAGCTCTGATTGTTTGCAGAGGACAGAACGTGGTTCTTCACCAACCCAGAAAAGGTTGTGGACTGGTTGGAAGTGTGGAGACCTGCGAGATACAAGAGGCACGCATTCAGGCCATCACCAGCACTCAAATTGAAACGGATGGAGTGGGGATGGAGGCTCTGGACATACCACCGTGGGCAACGGGTGGGGAGAGCCACTCTTCCCCACAATGACTAAGTAGAGGAATAAGTGCTAAATATGCTCGGATGGGGGGATAATTTGGCAAAGTCTAGACAGGTCAGACCCCTGAGGATAATTGTACTACTTTTCTCAAGCTTATAACATGTGTGGCTCTGGCACATGCTAAGCAACTGAAGTAGCTGCAGGGGTTGATGTTCAAAAGTGAAGGCTACTGCCTTGGGAAGGCAGTTACTTTTCATCCAGCAGCATGAGGCAGTAGGGATGGGTGACGGGTGGTTAGGAGGTAGGGTGGGAGGAAGGCCAGAAAATCAGACACTCAAACACAGATAACGATGCCACAAGCAGTGTACACCACAGCGATAAACCACGACGAAAGCAATGGCCGTACCGGACAGCTCACAAAAAATATATGCCTCTCTCTTATCTCCTGGAATGTGAATGGGTTGGGCAGTCGACTTAAGTGAGGAGTAGTGACCAAATTCCTAGTCAGGCAAAATCAAGGCCTTGTACTACTACAAGATACACATTTGGCAGGTAATAACTGTAACTACCTGGGTAGATATAAAGTCATAGCCCACTCTAGCTTCTCATCGGGCTCCCGGGGGATGGGAATTCTAGTGCATAAATCGCTTCCACTCACATTGACACAAACATGGTTAAAACCCGGCGCCTGCTATACAGCAATCCAAGTGGAATGGAATGTATACAGGGTTACAATCACCTCTTGTTACTTCTTGCTGGGCTTGCGGGCGAATAAGTTGGAGGCACTAGGGAAATTAACTAAACTAGCACCAGTCACCTTATTACTCATAAGGGGAGACTACAATTTAACCCTGTGCACAGATAGGGTCACAAATAAAACACACACTAGTAAGAGAGACTGGAGATTCCTAAATTTCCCAACAGCCATGGGTCTTTTGGACCTCTGGAGGAAAGAACACCCGGCACAACGTTAATATGCATATGCTTCCAACACTATGAAGGCTATGTCCAGACTGGACTATCAGTGCCCATGACCTAAGAAAAACTGTAACACAACACACAATACCTAGCAAGGGAAATTTCTGATTACTCCTCACTAATCACTTGAATTGATATACCGGGATTGAATAAGGGGGGGACTGGAGGCTAGACCCGTGGGAGCTCACCAGCTGAGAGACAAGGCTTATGGAGGCGCCCGAGTTATATTTTCAGGAAAACAGAGGGTTGATACAATCCCAAATCCCAATCTGGGAGATGTATAAAACGGTAGTGAGAAGGCAGTTAATTGCACACATTATCAGAAAAAGAAGGGAAAGGCAAAGGGAAATCAAGTTCCAGGAGGAACACCTGGTACTGCAATATTTACAATAAGGAGAAGGAAAGGTCACGCCGGAATACAAATGACAAGTAGAAAAATAGGCCCGCTGATGAGTGAAGTAGGAGGCGCTCTAGAGTGTAGGTTTTATGATTATTTATTGCAGAATGGTAAAACGCTGCTAGTTCAAAGGGCCCAGAGAACACAATGTGCTGTACTGTTCAAACCAATACAATAACATTCCACTGTGGAACACATAAGTGGCCAATGGCATAACAAATAAAGCTTACCTACATTAAAAGTTAACATAGAGAAATACTTTCGTAAAATGCCACAAATCCCTTTTTCCTTTTAGCAGTGTAATAAAACTAAAGCACAAAAAAATAAACAGAGTAGTGAAACATACAAAATAAATAGATCCAAAAGATTAGGCTATTCTGTATATCTTTTGGGCAGTCTGACAGTTCTACCACTCTTCCTCAACAATGCATTCTCAAAATCTCTAAACATACTTCCGTGCTTGTTTTCTGGAATGAATTGGTCCCCATCTCTGATTTCTTTCATGTAATTTTCTTCATGCCATTTTTTTATGTCATTTTTAAAATCTTTTTCTACTTTGGCAATTGTAGACAAATTCCACCATTGCCCATTTGACACACGCACAGCATTACCTCTCAACTCAGTGACCCAAACAGGATCTCGAAACCTTGAAATACCTTTTCTCAGCAACATCAGATCTTTAATACGAACCATATCCCGACCTTAATTCTAGACTATTTGATAACACTGTCCTTGAACACAGCTTCTCTCTGACATCGTAAAATGATGCGTTTCTCACTCAATAGCTTAGCTTTCTCACAACCACTCAAAATGTCACAACTCTGAACCATCATATCCATCTTCCAAAAAGGACATAAAGAGGATACCAGCTTTCTTCCTCTCATAAGTTCAAAAGGTATCTCCCCCGTGACCTAATGGGGTGTAGACCTGTAAGCCCAAATTAACTCTCTTAACACAATTTCTCAATCCATTTTAGATCTGATAGCACTTTGTATGCACTCCACTAACACTCTGTTGAACCTTTCAACCTTTCCATTGGCTTGAGGATGGTAAAGAGGAGTGCGTAGATGTTTCACACCACACTTATCCGGGAATTCTTTCATGGCAAAAGAAGTGAACTGAACACCATTGACTGTGAGAAGTTCCTCTGGCGTTCCTACTCTTGAAAATACATCACAGAAAAAATTAATCATAGTCTCTGTGTTAGGTACTGCCACTTCTCGAATCTTCACCTACCTTGAAAGATGATCCACCAACACTATGAAATACCTCATTCTGGGAGGCAAGATATGAAACGGTCCCAAAAAATCTACAGCAATTTTCTGCCACACTTTACTAGGATTGGTTACTGGAATGGGGGTTAGTACAATAGTAATCAAATGCTTATCAGTAGAGCAAGATTATGTGCAGTTTCTCACCAATCTGTCTACATCAGAGTCGACACCCGGCCACCAGAAATCATTTCTTATTCTGCGTTTAGTGGCAGTCATGCCTAAATGTCCAGCATGTGCAGTCTCTAGGATCTGTTGGCGAAAACATGAAGGTGGGACCAGCTTATCACATCTTACCAACACTTCACCTTCCAATGATAGCTCATCCGCTACTTTGCAGTATGGTTGTAATTACATCTCAAGAGACTTTTCTCTCGGCCATCCCAATTGTACCAACGATACCACCTTGCTTAACTCCACATCCTCATTTATTCTCCTACACCACTCAATCATGTCACCACAAACCACTCGGTCTTCTACTTTAGCAATTATGCACTCTTCAATTTCATTATGTACAGCTTCCATACAGCCATGTAGATAGTCTGACTAACCTGGCTGTAGATTTTTTTAATCTTCATTCCTGATAGAATGTCAACTAAATGTTTGTGATTCATTCTAAGGTGAAATGCTCTTCCCCAAAGATAAGGTTAACATTTTTCAACACCCCAAACACAGGCTAGCATCTCTTTTTCTATTACAGAATACCTCATCTCCACATCTCTTAACCTCCTGGACGCAAATCCTACAGTGCCTTCAATACCATTGCACATCTGGGACAAGACAGCACCCATGCCATATGCACTGGCATCTACAGTTACAAATATGTCGCGACCCTCCACATAAGGTTGCAAAGCAGGTGCTGACAAGATACTCTGCTTGATACACTCAAAACGATGTTGATATTCACTGGACCAAATAAAGTCAGATTTTCTTTAAGTAGATTCTTGAAACATGTAGTAATTTCAGCATAATTTTGTATAAATTTGGCATAAAACTCACAAAGCCCTAAAAAGATCAAAGTTGTTCTTTGTCTGTTGGATGTGGTGCATTCACTATGCCTTCAACAATACTGGGTTTAGGTTTTACACCTTCAGACGTCAACACATGCCCTAGGTATTCTATTTCATTTACACCAAAGACACATTTGTCCTCTCTGATCGTCACACCATTGTTTTCCAGCACAGAAAAAAGTTTCTCTACACCGTTATCATGCTCCATCGTAGAGCCAGCATAAATCAGAATGTCACCTTGGAAGACAACTACATTCGAAACGTTGTCAGACATCCTTGTCATTACTTTCTGGAAAACCGATGCAGCTGAGGCCAGCCCAAATGGCATGCGGCAAAATTGAAACACACCATCAGATGCCACAAAAGCAGTAAGATGACGAGACTCCTCATCTCACACAACCTGATGTTATGCTATTCTTAGATCAACTTTTGAAAACCATTTAGCCTGTCCTACAGTATTGATCAAATCTTCAATACGTGGAAGAGGAAAATTCTCCACCCAAATGGAATCATTAAGTGATCTGAGGTCAACACCCAAGTGTAATTCTCCAGACTTTTTTTAGCAAGAACCACCAGAGAAAGCCATAAACTGGCATCCACTCACTCAATGATTCCATCATCTTGCATTTTCTTAAGAATTAAGGATAACTCATTTCTAACGCTGTATGGTACATTGTGTAGTTCGTGCTTTACAGGTATACTATTCTCTTTAACTTTGATGGTGTGGACAAAATTGCTAATCTTCCCCCACTTTGTCTACACAAACATTCCTGAAAGATTCTTTCCAAGACTTTTGATCAGAGACAGCATTAACAATAGTGATCAGCTGCTTGTGACCAGGTCTAATCATAAGATTCAAATCAGCCTGATGCCACCACCCTAACACGTTAATGCCTTTGAGAGCCACGTAAAAATTCCCTTTGGTAGTGTTGGTTTCAAAGCTTATATTTGCCCAGAAATAACCATCTAAGTCTATCCTACTGCCATTGAAAGCAGTGGTAATTACATCAGGGGTAGCAATTCCTTGCCAATCCAGTGTTCATTGTATTTTTCACAAGATGCAATTGTGATTTTGGTGCCTGAATCCAAGAATAATGGGATATGAATCCCATCAAGGAGTAAAGGGATATGAGGATCATTATATTTCTAGTTACTGTGAACACAACCATTTTCTACACATTCTTCAGACAACACCAACTCATCTACTCTTTTGTCTATGCTCTGAATGTCTTCCAATGTTTGTTCTTGTACACACCTTTACCAATGCGTCTACGACCCCTACACACTTTACCAAAGTGGCCAATTTTCTTGCACCTCCAACATTCCTGTGCAATAGCAGAACAATTCTTAAAATTTGATAAATGTATCAGATCTGCATCTGAAACATATTTGCTTGTTTGGCCCCGAGCGAACCCCCTCCCCCTGTAAGGATTGCCTGAAAAAACTTGCACTGTAGATTGTTTGTTATAAGAGATACTTTGCTCCTGCGTGTTAACTTTTGCAACAGATGTTTGTGTGTCAACACCTCCTAATTGCTTAGAATCTTCCAGAGAAGTTTCTATACTCTTACCAGTATCCAGTGTTTCATCGAGTGAAGGATTTTTACAAGCAAGTAATCTTCGTTCAATTTTCTTGAAGTAACATCTTACAACAATTTGATCACGTATTAACTGAGCAGTAAAACCTTCAAATTCACAGTATGCTGCAAGTTCTTTTAAAGCTGTAACATAAGAATCCATGGATTCATTGGGAGCTTGTACACGAGTGAAAAATTTGTGACGACATACCACCAAGTTCACTTTACCTTCAAAATGAGTTTCTAATTGCTTTGCAGCCACTTCATATTCATCATAGTCTTCATCGCTTACAAATTCAGGGAAGTGCTCAAAAATATTTTGGCCTTAAACACCTAAATAGTAATAAAGCAAATTGTGTTTAAGTTCAGGCTTGAACTTCTGGCCACCAGTAGCTCCTAAATAAGCTTTAAACAATCTATACCACAACCTCCATCTTAAGGGAGGTTCTCCAGGATCTTGCATAAAAGGACAGGGCGCTGTAACAGATTGCATGGTAAAATGTACAATAAATAAATGTAAAGAGCTTAAACAAATATTTCGAGGGTGCTAATCACTGAAATCAACTAAATGAATAGCTATTAGTATGTTCTCTTTTTTTAAGTTGTGGAGAAACAGTGTGCTAATCACTGAGACCAGCAGGTGATGTTTTAGACCAAATTAAAGTTTGCCAATCACTGCAAAGTAGAACCAGCAGATGGCACCATAGAACTTCTCTTCAAGACTCCGGAAGTGAAGCAGTCAGCAGTTAGGGCAGTGCAAACGACAGTGGACATGACACAGCAGGTAATGTTGAAGAAAATCCTTTTTGTCTTGTAATCCAAAGCAGTGTCCATGAATGAAGGGCAGAGCGCACCCAGTACGATAGTGTTAGAATAGACCCGAGACTGCTTACGCAGTGCCCTATATAAGTTAGCATTCGCGGCACCATTTTCTGTTCAGATGCCATTTTTAATGACAATTGAAACTAATCCTTTGCCGTTTCCGAGAAAAGCCTCTGTTAAGTTTAGTTTCTGACATGTTGAAGTTTCGCCTCAGTAATGAAAGACTGTTCATATTAACGCATACCTTTCTCACTAGATAGAGGCTCTCTCCCACTTGCCTGGTGGCGGGCGCAGGGTGAAACGACCTTAGATTGTGCTGGGTTGTGTGAGATACGAGAACCGAAACCTAATTTTTTTGTATTTCGCTGTCCAACTGCATCTGCCTGGAAAATTCCACTGTGGGCGTGTCTTTCCCCAGTTGTGAAATGTACATAATATATCTCTATGCTTGTTGATTTCAGTTTCCTCTGTGCCACTCTTCGAGACTTTGCAGATGGGGCTCCACTCTGAGTGTATCTGAATAAAACAATTATTGGTATGTGCTCTACTGTTCTTCCGACTCTTCATTTGGTATGGAAGGCTAAGAGGTGGTCCAAAGTGACCCGGGTGGCCCCAAGAAGGTCACTTCCTTCAGTTGGCGCCCGAACAGGGACTCCTTCGGGTGACTGATCCATCCCGTTGCCGCAGACGCGCGGGGGGAACGAGGACATCGTCGGGTCGGACTGACGGCTCAGGGATCCCTGCACGAAGAGTTTCTGTTACTCACAGCTGCTCCTTCTGTCCCACCGGACGGTGCCTCGCCCAGTGGTCATCCCAACTGAAGTCCTGAACAGCGAAACACTTGATCTGACTGTTTGGTCTGAGGAGTCGGCAGTGGAGAACTTGTTAGTTTGTACTACTGATATCAGGTGAGTTTGTTTTGGTTCTATGTGGATATGGTACCATTGTGGTTTGAGTTTTTTACGGTCTAAGGACTGTTTGATGAAAAGTGTTTGCAAATACTTTACCATGTATAAATAACAATTTCGTTTTCTTCCCTCTGCAATGCCTGGCCTAAGTAAACTTTGGAGTTTGTGTTGTTGTTGTTGTTCCTGACCTTGACTGGTAGGTCGCTCCCCCACCACACAGCTCCGTCTGTGTGCCCTGCTGCTGCCCCTGATTGTGCTCGCTTTTCCTTTCTGTGCCCCCTTGCTGCCCCTGATTGTGCTCTGCTTTTCCTTTCTGTGCCCCCTTGCTGCCCCTGATTGTGCTCGTTTTTCCTTTCTGTGCCCCCTTGCTGCCCCTGATTGTGCTCGTTTTTTCCTTTCTGTGCCCCCCTTGCTGCCCCTGATTGTGCTCGCTTTTTTCCTTTCTGTGCCCCCCTTGCTGCCCCTGATTGTGCTCTGTTTTTCCTTTCTGTGCCCCCTTGCTGCCCCTCATTGTGCTAGTTTTTTCCTTTCTGTGCCCCTTTGCTGCCCCTGATTGTGCTCGTTTTTTCTTCCTTTCTGTGTTCCCTTGCTGCCCCTGATTGTGCTCGTTTTTTTCCTTTCTGTGCCCCCTTGCTGCCCCTGATTGTGCTCGTTTTTTTCCTTTCTGTGCCCCCTTGCTGCCCCTGATTGTGCTCGCTTTTTCCTTTCTGTGCCCCCTTGCTGCCCCTGATTGTGCTCGTTTTTCCTTTCTGTGCCCCTTGCTGCCCCTGATTGTGCTCGCTTTTTCCTTTCTGTGCCCCCTTGCTGCCCCTGATTGTGCTCGTTTTTCCTTTCTGTGCCCCCCTTGCTGCCCCTGATTGTGCCTCGTTTTTCCTTTCTGTGCCCCCTTGCTGCCCCTGATTGTGCCTCGTTTTTCCTTTCTGTGCCCCTTGCTGCCCCTCATTGTGCTAGTTTTTCCTTTCTGTGCCCCTTGATGCCCTGATTGTGCTCGCTTTTCCTTCTGTGCCTGTTTCCCGCCGCTGCGCCCTGCGGCCCCGCCCCCTCACTGCCCATTCGCTGCCCCATTCCCTGCTCCTCCCTCCCACCTCCCCATTTATGGCGGCCGCTGTGCAGCCGCGCAGCGGACGTGTGCAGCGGGCGCGCTGGCGCGCCAAAGGCGCGCCTAAGGCAAGGCTGTCTGCGCCCGTCCGCGCCGTGACCGCGCCCAGCGCCAGACCCCTGGTCCGGGCATCCCCGCGCCCGCCACATCAACAGACGCCGATACGACGCCAGCACCCTCCACGCACTCAACCCCGGAAAAGATCACGCCTGCTACCAGGCCACCCCGAGCGCACCCAAGGGCCCTTCACCTGCCGGAACTGCAGCTTCGCCAGCACCCGCCCGCCAAACCACCGCCCAGGAAAGAACCCAACTACCTCAGATGCATCCTCCTCAACACCCGCTCCGCCCGCAAACACGCCATCGAACTCTGGGACCTTCTCGACTCAACCTCCCCAGACGTCGCATTCCTGACGGAGACCTGGCTGAATCCCGCTTCAGCCCCCGACATCGCCATTGCCATCCCGGACGGATACAAGATCACCCGCAGGGACCGCACCAACGGAGTCGGAGGAGGCATCGCCATCGTCCACAGGAACACCCTCAGAGTCTCAACCAACACCGACGACACCCTCAGCACCGCCGAACACATGCACTTCCAGATCCACACCGATCCCAACACCACCCTCAGAGGAACCCTCATCTACAGACCCCCGGACCTCGACCACAGTTCAGCGATTCCATCGCTGACTTCGTCAGCACACACGCCATCGCCTCCACGGACTACATCCTCCTCGGGGACCTGAACTTCCACCTCGAGAACAACAAGGACACCAACTCCACCACCCTGATCGACAACCTCGCCACCCTCGGACTCAGACAGCTCGTGACTACACTCCACCCACGCCGCCGGCCACACGCTCGACTCCATCTTTTCCGCAAGCCCACACGTCTCCTTCAACCACACCTCCGAACCCCACTGGACTGACCACCACTGCATCCACTTCACCTACAGGAAGCCCACCACGCACCACCGCACCGAACAAATGCCTCGCCGCTGCTGGAGCAGAGTCACGGAAGACCAGCTAACCACAACCCTCGCCCTGAGCCCACCCGCCGAACCCTCCGACTCCCGACACCGCCGCCCGCAACCTCAGACAGTGGATCGACGACTGCGCCAACACCCTCGCCCCGCTCAAGAATCCGCCCAACAGCCACACCAGCAAGAAAGCCACCTGGTTCACCGAAGACCTCCAGGCCTCCAAACGAACATGCCGAAAACTGGAGAAGATCTGGCTCCACGAACGGGCAGCGGACAGCTACGCCGCCCACAAGAGCGCCACCCGCAGTCACCATCACCTCATCAGATCCGCCAAAAGGGCCTCACTCAAAGACCGCCTAGACAACAACGCACACAACAGCAAAGAGCTCTTCAACATCATGAAGGAACTCTCCAACCCCAGCTCCAACACCAACGACATCCAGCCGTCGCGAGACCTGTGCGACTCACTGGCCACCTTCTTCCACCGCAAAATCGCCGACATCCACGACAGCTTCAACACCACGACCGCCCCGGCAACCACTGAGACCACTGCCCCCACAACCACCAACCGCCTGCTCTCCTGGACCAACATCAACGACGAGGACACCAGCGAGATCATGAACACCATCCACTCCGGTTCACCGCTAGACCCGTGCCCTCACCACATCTTCAACAAAGCCAGTACAGCCATCGCGCCCCATCTCCGGAAAATAATCAACATCTCCTTCGAGACAGCAACCTTCCCGGAAAGCTGGAAGCACGCCGAGATCACCGCCTTACTCAAGAAACCCAAGGCAGACCCCAAGGACCTCAAGAACTTCCGACCCATCTCTCTGCTCCCGTTCCCCGCGAAGGTCACCGAGAAAATCGTCAACAAACAACTGACCCGCTACCTCGAGGAGAACAACATCCTGGACCCTTCCCAGTCCGGCTTCCGCAGCAACCACAGCACTGAAACCGCCCTCATCGCCGCCACCGATGACATCAGGACCCTGCTAGACAACGGAGAAACAGCAGCCCTCATCCTCCTGGACCTATCAGCCGCCTTCGACACGGTCTGCCACCACACACTACGAACACGCCTTCACGACGCCGGGATCCAAGAGAAGGCCCTGGACTGACCACATCCTTCCTTTCCGGCAGAACACAAAGCGTCCGCCTCGCCCCTTCCGATCCAAGGCCACCAAGATCATCTGCGGCGGCACCCCAAGGCTCCTCCCTCAGCCCAACGCTGTTCAACATCTACATGGCACCCTCGCCCACGTCGCCCGACAGCACAACCTCAACATCATCTCCTACGCCGACGACACCCAGCTGATCTTCTCCTCACCAAAGACCCTCACACCGCCAAAGCCCACCTCCACGAAGGAATGAAGGCTGTCGCCGAATGGATGAGGACCAGCCGCCTGAAGCTGAACTCGGACAAGACGGAGGTCCTCATCCTTGGTTCCAACCCTTCAGCCTGGGACGACTCCTGGTGGCCAACATCACTGGGAACAGCCCCGCCACCCACCGACCACGCACGCAACCTAGGGGTCATCCTCGACCCCACCCTCTCCATGACTAAGCAGGTCAACGCCGCTTCCTCATCCTGCTTCAACATCCTCCGAATGCTCCGCAGGATCTTCAAGTGGATCCCCACCGAAACAAGAAAAACAGTCACCCAGGCCCTCGTCACCAGCAGGCTGGACTACGGAAACGCCCTCTACGCAGGAACGACGGCTAAGCTCCTGAGACGGCTGCAACGCATCCAGAACGCTCTGCACGTCTTATCCTCGACATCCCCCGACGCAGCCACATCACACCCCACCTGAGAGACCTGCACTGGCTCCCTGTCAACAAGAGGATAACCTTCAAGCTCCTCACCCACGCACACAAAGCACTCCACAACTCCGGACCAGCCTACCTCAACAGACGACTCAGCTTCTACACCCCCACCCGCCAGCTCCGCTCGACCAGCCTCGCCCTTGCCACAGTCCCCCGCATCCGGAAAACAACCGCCGACGGCAGATCCTTCTCCCACCTCGCCGCCAAGACCTGGAACACCCTCCCCACCAACCTCCGACAGACCCAAGACCTACTGGCCTTCAGAAGACTCCTCAAGACCTGGCTCTTCGATCAGTAGCAGCACCACCCCCCCTCTTCCCCCAGCGCCTTGAGACCCTCGCGGGTATGTAGTGCGCTTTATAAGTGACATGATTGATTGATTGATTGATTGATTGATTGATTCTGCAGATGCTCGGTTGGTAGCAGCTCAGCCTGCGCCTCCTGAAGGCAGCCCTAATTTTGATATGTATGTGAAACATGGTCTTGGCCCTATTATGTTTAGTACATTATGACACAAATATACGAGGGGCAATGCCGAGTTGCAGTGGCCTTTGACAGGCTCTTTTGATGAAAAGAAGATTGGCTTTTTACAGGAACAGTTGTTTAAGAGACGAAGTAGACAGTCGATGTTTGATTCTCTTCGAACTTGGCAGAAGGAGGCTAAGCAAAGGCGGTTAAAAATGGTGAAAGATGCCTGAAAGGGAGGATGCAGACTCTTACACAGAAAGCTGTGGCGTATGATAGAGAAAAACAGGAAATAGGAATAGAATGTGAGGATAGGAGATTTTGGTTGCATATTGACAAGTCCTATATGGCTAAAGAGGAAGATGATACCTTAGTAGAGGAGTTGTTAGATGCTCGACCCCCGCCTCCTTATGCCCCGCAGAGGATATACCCCGTTGTTCCTTTGCAGACACAGCAGCCTGTCTCGTCCGCTGCAGCTGCCCCTGTATCTATGACTGTTATACTCACAGCTCCGGCTACCGCGCCACCTATTCTTTCTCTCCCCTCGCCATCTTTGACGACTGTGACCTCTATTACATCCACTGCCCCTACTCTAGTGCCATCTGTTCTTTCTTCTCCAGTGCAATCATTGACTACAGTTCTATCTACTACTCCTATTACCCCTCCTCCCGCGGTTATTCATCATCCGATGTTTTTGGATACTGATACCCCTGTACGTGGTTTTGAAGACAGGGATTTGGCGAGGTTTAGGGAACGAACATGTCCGTTGATGCGATTTGGAGTAGGAGAGGATGAAAAGAGGACAATAGCGAGTCAGGAAATGCGGTGGGCCCGTAATGCAGTTTATAGCGTGAAAGATATTTGGTGAGTTATATGTGATTTTGAGCCATTTTTACAACAGCATGCTCTTCAACATATGTCTGCTACATTGATTGATCTTTGGCATACACACATTGAGTCGGAGGCTCCCCAAATATTATTTGATATTAGAGACCGTGTTTATGTTACTGATTTAGCGCCGGAACAGGTGTTTGGTAATATTTCTACCATAGTTTCTTATAGAAGTTGGTTGTATGATAAGAGTCCTACTCAAATAACTCAGTTCCCTATGTGTGAAGTCGACCCAATTTATCATCCAGAAATACCAGCATTGACGGATCAGCACGGTGCGATCACTAGACCGGCCGTGACTGCCCGTTTCCAGGAGCAATGGGTTTATACTCCATGGAAAAGAAGTGAGGTTTTAGCCCTTAAGGCTACTCTGCCCGATCCTAGGAAAAACCCTATAGCCTATTATAAGGAATTGACAGAAGCTGCCTCTTCTACTGTAATGACTCTTGCTGATATTGAAATGTTTTTTGGTTTTCTTGTTCCGGTTGATATTTGGGGGCAGGTGCATACTCAAGATCATGTTGCTGAGTTGGGTGGTACATGGGATGTGATTATGGGATGGGATCAAGAAAGGAAGCCAGGAGATAAGCCGCGTGTAGAGATACTCGCTTTGCCTGGTCGTATTATTACGTATATGCATACACTTATTCCACCTAAGAAAGTAAGTTGGGACAGATTGGCGGCCTGTCGACAGAAAAAGGATGAGAGCGTATCTGATTTCTTTACTAGGTTTGAAGATACATTTTTGGATTACAGTGGGCAGGATATGTCCACGGAGGGAGGAGTTCGTTTGTTTGCTGACAGGTTTGTTACTAATCTTCTTCCTGAAATAATGACTCGTTTGCAGGCATCTGAAAGTACTTGGTCTACGTCTTCTCCCTCTGTTATTTTGAATATGGCTCAATATTATGAGCATCGAAATCAGGAGGAAAAGGATAAAACTGATAAAAAACACAAGGGTTTAAAGACGAAAGTGTTGTTGAAGCAGGCATTTCGGGGGAAAGACTAGGGGACAGGTTGGTCTTTCTCGACAACTCCCACGTACTAGGCAGCCTACTATGACACCTTTGGGACAAAATCTGTGTGCATATTGTAAGGAGGAAGGACATTGGCATAGTCAGTGTCCTGTGCTTTTACAGAAGGTTTCGTCCCCTAGAGGACGCAGTTATGGTGGTAGAGGTTGTGGGATCGACAGAAATCAGAATGCTGCGGCTTCTGTGGGCCGCTCTGACAATAATTATTTTGATGACCCCAGAGTTGGACAGTATTATCATGATGACTATAATATTGATGATGTGACAGGTATGTTTTACAGCTAGGACCGCCAGGGACAGGGTGAGGGACCAGTTCAGATACCTGTAGATCAGCGTGGTCCTTATGTCATAGCGGATTTGGCAAGGTTTGACTAAGGAATTTTGTGGATACAGGTGCGACAAAAGTTCTGTTTCTCAACATATGGTCCCTGGGGCGGCTCTGTCTGGCCAAAGTAATGTTTCGGTAGGTTTTTCTGGTGTACCGGTCGTCATCCCCATTTCACGCCCACTTGCACTTACTGTTGGTCCTTTCACTGTGTAGTCTCCATTCTTGTTAACGTCTCATTGTGGTGAAAATGTGATGGGTTTGGACTTGTTGAAGAAGTTGCATGCTACTATCTATTGTTCTCCTGATGGTGTTTATATTACTATGGGTCCGGATGTGAGCACCAGACAGTGTTTGTGTCAGGATGCGCCCCTTCCAGATGAGTTTGCTCAGGTACCCCTCACACTATGGGCCACAGGTGATACAGACGTGGGTCTGTTGCATAAACCAACAGTTTCTATACAAGTTAAAGATAATGCTAATCTGCCCCGTATTCCTCAATATAAAATACCGCAGGCAGGGGAACGGGCCCTTCTTCAGGTTATTCAGGATTTGATACGTAAGAGAGTAGTTGAAGACACATCTGCCAACATTTGTAATAGTCCTATTCTTCCGGTCCTTAAGAGGACACCTTCAGGTTCTGATGCTGTTGATGATGTCTATCGCTTTGTGATTGATTTGCGAGAGGTTAATACGCTTTTAACGATGATCCCATCTACTGCTGAGTTATTTTCTGTTATTGATTTGAAAAATGCAATTTTCAGTATTCCTATACACCCTGACAGTAGGTATTTGTTTAGTTTTACACTGGCCGGCAGAAGCTTTAGATTCTGTCGTGCCCCTCAAGGCTATACGGAGAGTCCTAGTATTTATAGTCAAGCATTAAAGAGTCAGTTGGATTCACTATCGCTTTCCCCAGGTAATGTATTGGTGCAGTATGTTAGATGACCTGTTAATGGCTTCTGATACGGAACAAGGTTGCAAGGACAGTACAGTGAAATTGTTGGATTTGGCGCATCATGGACGTAAGGGCTCTCTTTTGAAATTTCAGTATTGTTGACAGGAGGATACCTATTTAGGTCACCTACTGTCGAAGGAGGGTAGGAGGCTGACCCCTGAGCGCAACAGTACTATTATTAAAATGCCCATTCCGCAAACTCAAAAAGATGTACGCGCTTTTATAGTTATTACTCCCTACTGTCGCCAGTAGATCCCAAATTATTCTTTACTAATCATACCTTTGCTTGCATTAACAATGAAAGCAGTGCATGAGCCTTTGCCTTGGATGCCAGAATGTTAGCAGTCTTTTGAGCTATTAAAATCTGCGCTTTGCTCGGCTCCAGTGCTTGGCACACCTAACTATAGGAAACCGTTTGTGCTTTATGTTCATGAGATGGCTGGTTGTGCATTTTCTGTCCTAATACAGAAATTTGGGGATAAACAGAGGCCTTGTGCTTATTTTTCTGCTGTGCTTGGCCCTGTTGCTAGGGCCCTTCTGAGCTGTCTGAGAGTGGTCACTTCAATCAGGCAATCGGCTGGACTCGTACTCAATACAGAACTCACAGTTATGGTACCCCATGCTGTGGATACACTTTTGAATAAGACAAAGACACAGCACCTCACCAGTGCAGGTCTTACTGGTTATGAATTGACATTGTTTGCTAAACATATTACGATGAAAAGATGTGCCACTCTGAACCCAGCCACGTTACTACCCCTCCCTTTCTGAGAATGATGCAGTTGACAAACATGACTGCATTTACAAACGGAAGAAGAGACGAATGGACAGGTAGACCTGACTGATGTTCCCTTATCTGACCCCCAAGGAGAACTATATGTCGATGGCTCCTGTTTTAAATTAACAGATGGCACTACCACTGCAGCTTATGCTATTACTACGTTGGGGACGGTGGTAGAGACATGACGGGTCCCCTATCAGCCGGCTCAAGCCGCTGAGCTTGCTGCCCTTATCCGAGCTTGTGAATTGAGTGAAGGGCTGGTTGTCAATATCTATACTGACAGCCAGTACGCATTTGGGGTTGTGCATAACTTTGGGCGACTGTGGGCAGAGAGAGGATTCCTTACCTCCCATGGTACCAAAATCCAACATGGGCACCTTATATTGCGGCTTTTGTCCGCTTTAACGCTCCCCAAGAGATTAGCAATAATTAAGTGCAGCGCTTATAGGAAGGTTACTGATGACGTGGGTAGAGGAAATGCATTTGCAGATCAGGTAGCTAAGGAGACGGCCCGAAGTAAAATGAAACGTATGTTTGTTGCAGGTCCAGCTAGGTGGGTTTCTGAGGTTGCTATGCTTGAAAATACCGTTAAAAGTGTAAAAGAGATACTGTTAGAAATGGGATTTCTGGTTGGTTAGGGCATGCGCCAAAGCCAGGCAGAAACCACCACTCTAGTCAGGGCAAGGGAGTTACACACCAAAGATAGCACCTGCTCACCCCCTTGGTAGCTTGGCAGAGCAGTCAGGATTATCCCAGAGGCAATGTGTAAAGCGTTTGCGCACCACACACACACACACACACACAGCAGTGACACACTAGGCACACCACAAAAGAAACTCCACACAAGGTTATATAAAAAATACCCTTTGTATTACTCATAAAACACATTAGAACATAATCACATGTATACACTGTGCCACCTGGCACTTGGTATCACTTTACAGGGATTATATACACTACAGGGCCAATCGGGCCACTGTCATCATATCACAACTCACAGGTAGTGAAAAAAAACAGTAACTAGCACCAGGCATGAGGCATGAACATCATAGCATTACATGGAATAGCCTATTATGCATACATCATAATCACATCAGGCCCACCTTAGGCCTAAACCTCATCAGCAGCAGTGTACCATATCATCATCACTGCACACGTGGGTACTCTGCATAGCACATTATGCCCTAGCATCAGGAACTGTGCACTAAAGTAAACACTTGCAAAGTGCACACGTTTTAGATCCACCAACCAAAGCCAGCAGTACACCACAGTACAACATGGCACATGTACCACAAGCAGGGCAATGGGGTAACTACCCCTAGATTGCACACAGCACATTAGTCATCATCTTAGGGCAGGCGATGTGAGACGATTAGAGTGAGGCAAATACATGCATCATAGATGCTGTGCCTACTGCCACTCCTGTGTCCCTACTCATTATCCTGCCAAGCAATGCCTCCAAAAGTGAGTGGCAGTTGCCCACGATGTGGGGGCGCAGCCACTGAGAACAAGACAGAGGGGCTCAGTCAGGGGGAGTAATCTATGCCCCCGTAACCCCTTTACTATCAAAACAATGTCCCCCAAAAGGTCCACACTGGGACCGTGGCCCGCTGAAGTGGGCTCCACTATTGCCGCAGATGCGGTTGAAAACGGGGGAGTGTCGTGCCCTGCCCACCTCCTTAGGCCCAAACTCACCAGGGCCTTCCTGCCAGCCGACTCAACACGGGGCTGCACGCAACACACGGTGCAGCTGCGGTCACCCGGTGCTCGTCGGCTTCCCGCTCCTGAGGGCAGTGGGGGGGAAGGCCTCCTCCGCCCTCCAGCGACCACTCCCAGGGCCCGCAGGGGCTGTAGCATGGAGACCTGGCGCAGCTACCAAGCTCCGGCTGCCCTGTCCTCTGGGAGCTTCCTCCATAGTCTGCCTTTGCGGGGGAGGCAAGGCGGCAAAGTCTCCACTCACTAGCAGGCCTCCGGCAGCTCCCAGCTGATGGGAGGCCGCGAGGCTCTGCTTCCTTTCACTGTCGGACACAACCGGGCTTCCTGGGTTAAAAGCCCCGCACACCTCCAGGCTCGGCCTGGGGCACGTTACTCTTGCCTGGCTTCCGGCTCCTCCACCCTCACTCTCAGCTGTGGGGACACACATGGGGCTCTCCTCTGCCTTACGGGAACCCCGCCCACAGTCAGGCAACAGCCACCTGGCCTCCGGTTTGCAGCAAAGCGCTTACGATGCGCTTGAAGCAGGAGCCTCCCCTCCTCGCATTCAAAAGGGGGCAAACAAAAAGGTGAAGCGCTCACGACGCGCTTCGAGCGGGCAGGACCCCCTCTCTTCAGGGGTACTGGAGACACCTGCACAGGGGTAGCAGGCAGGCAGGCCAACACGTAGGGACCCTAAGCAGGGGAGCAGTCCCTCCAGCCCCCCCAGCAGGTAGCAGCTTGGTCCCACACGGCGGTTCCTCCTGGCAGTCCTGCAGCCTGCCGGCCACAAGCCCCCAAGTAAGCACAAAGCTCCACCTTATATGGGGTCACAGCTCCAATATTTATATTGCCTATGTCCTTTGTTCTCGGTCCAAACCAGTTCTGGGGGGCACACAAACATTTTATTTACAGTGCACAACAACCTCCTTTGTTAGTGTAGGCTCTGGCCCCAGACACACCACAGGGGGGCAGAGCCAGCATTGTGGAAGGCAGGCACAGTCCTATTCAGGCCCAGGTGCTACTCCTCCCACTACTCCAAATTCAGCCTAGCGCTGACTCACCCAGCCCCTCTGGAGCCACTGCACCTCCCCAGTCTCTGTCACTCCAGAGCCAGACATGCAATACACATCAGGCAGGCACAAAGACACATAGCACACAGAAATGCCCACTTCTAAAAGTGGCATTTCTATAATAGTGATAATAAATCTGTAAACACCATTACGCAGCATTTATTACCACTATTCCAAACATACCAAACTTGATCACGCTACTCCTCTCATATTAGGGATTACCACTGAAACACATATCAGGGAATCCCCAATGCATTCCTATGAGAGGGCAGCCTCACAGTAGTTAGAAACCAAAATGGCTGTTTGTCACTACCAGGACATGCCACACAGTTAAGGCACATGTCTTACCTTTAGGGCACCCTGCCCATAGGGCTAGCTAGGGCCTACCTTAGGGGTGACTGATATGTAGTAAAAGGGGAGTCACAGACGTGGCACCCACTTTATGTGCCACGTCACAGCGGCAGTAAACTGCGTGCACAGGCCCTGCAATGGCAGAGGCCTGAGACAGGTTTAAAAGGCTACTATGGTGGGTGGCGCAAGCAGCGCTGCAAGCCCACCAGTAGCATTTAATTTACTGGCCCCGGGTATATGAGATACCACTTTACAGGGGGTTGATAGGTAAATTAAATACGCAAAACAGGTGTAGACCAATCTTACCACGTTTACCATAGAGAGCACATGCACTTTAACACTGGACAGCAGTGATAAAGTGCTCAGAGTCCTAAAACCACCAACACCAGGTCAGAAAAATTCCAGGAGGAAGGCAACAAGTTCAGGGATGGCCCTGCAAAAAGGGCCAAGTCCAACAGATACAAAGCGAAGCCACGATAGAGGAATTAGCAAAATGGCAGGAGAGTACAGCACAGTTAAATGAGGAAGGATGTTGGATTGATAAATCTGGAGAACAGAAATGGATGTTGCCCAATGAATATGTACTTCCTGTGGTTACTATGGCCCATGGTCCAGTCCATATTAGTGCGAAAGGCATTTGTAAATTGTTGTATTTTCCTCGATTCGGTTTGCCCCGAATTATATGGAGTGAAAACAGGTCTCATTTTCTTGGGAAAGTGATTAAATTGATTTGTGAAGGTTTACACATTAAACAGAAATTTCATGCTGCTAATCATCCACAGTCAGCGGGTTTGGTTGAGAAGTACATTGGTACTCTCAAATTGAAATTGGCAAAAATCCAGGAGACGACAGGGTTAAAATGGCCAGATGCTCTACCGTTAGCTCTTTTGTCAACAAGAACTATAGCCCATTCTAGAACAGGCTTGTCACCTTACAAGGTCGTGTTTGGGTGGCCGGCAAATATTTGGGGTGTCCCACGTCCTCGTAAATATTCTGATATTGAATATTCTGTGTTGCTTGATTATCTTGGACAATTGACAGAAAGTTTACGTTCTATTCACCAACAGGTATGGGAATCCCTACCTCCTATACCAGAGGGGCTAGGCCACGACATTCAACCTGGTGATTATGTCCTGGTCAGGAATTTCCAGAGGAAGAAAAGTCTGAAGCCCCGCTGGAAAGGCCCTGAGCAAGTTCTGCTAGTGACATGAATGGCTGTAAAGGTTGCTGGTAGAAAGAACAGAGTGCATGCCACCCACTGTCGGAGGATTCCTTTACCGCTGCCGTACGACCAGTGGGTCATGAAGGGTATTGGCGACACCGAATGTGAGCAAGTGCCCAGGTTTGTCCCCTTTAGCGATGCTAAATTGACCTCGACACAAACAGATAAGGAGAACGACGATGTTTTGAACGAGGCTGTCCCACCAGAAATACGAGTTATCCAGGAGCCTTTGTTCATTGATCACACGGTGCCTGGGGCTGCCAGGTACAATTTGCGCCCTCGGCTGGAGGCTACTAGGTCTCAGAAGAAAAAAGATTAGCGATGGGCTGTACAAGATAGGTAGTACTGAGTAACAGTACCAATGAATAATTGAAATAAGTGAGAATTCTGTATTTGCTTTGCCTTTGTTGTTTAAACATTAGTTAGGGAAGAAAGTATACTTAAATGTATACCACCTTTATCGACGTGGGATAGATTAGGAGAAGAGCTTAGGACAGAGCAAGCTCCACCGCCTTATTGATGGACAATAGGAGCCTGTGCCAGTGAGGCTCTGACGGACAGTGGGAACCTTTATATTTTCTTGCATTTTCCTTCCTTGAATTCACTATGCATCCTTTTGGCAGAACGGTTGCTGAAGAGGAGCAGCCATTGGTTACTACACAACGTAATATGATGTGGTCAAGGAAAAGTAAAATAACATGCGTTGTTCTTTTGATTTTGATGATAATAATACTGTGTGGGTTGTCCTGGGTTTTGGAAGATGCTCAAGGCATGCCTTTACGCACTAAGGGTAAGGTCATTTCCCTGAGGTGAAATAAACGAACTGCCCGAGTAATGTATTCTTGGAAACACATAAGAGGTTTTTTGGCGAAGGGACCACTTGTTACCCCACCCAATCTGTTACTCTGTTACCAGTCTGTGGACTGCATATCCATTGTCAGTAGTAAATTACACATATACTCAACCACCTCAATTTACAGAAGTGAAAGGAGTGTTTGGTTTTGGTTATCCGGGGCCATGTCTATATCATAGAAAGCCACTGGGGGTGGGTTATCCGGGTTGTGATAACAATACATTTGCGATAATTTTTATATGGAAGAACAGAACGTAACATTAGTAAGTTGGCATTACAAGGAGTTGACAGTCCCTCGAGAAGGCGGTTATTACCCCGCTTGTTGTCCTATTGTGAACAGTACGGATACTTAATTGTATATAAATTGTTCAGGAATAGTGTTGTATAAACACACGGTCCCCTTAGTGAATAAAGAGGATCCAAGTACTTTCGGAATGAACTCCAGGTATGCTGCAGTGGATTATGAGTGGCCGATTTATGCACACCCAGGGTTTTCTTCTTGTCTAAAGGGACTTATTCCAATGTCTATAATGGTACATACAATGTAGCCCTTGGGATGGTATTGCCTTTGGGCCTGTAACCATACCAAGCCTAAAATAAGATGGGTTAAAAGGACACTAACAAAAGCATTCTGTGAGGGTGTGACCGATATAGAGGTCAATAATTACAGTAATGGTATTACCTTTGGATACATCCTTTCTTCTATTTTCACATTGGGTGGTACTTCCATGGCCAGGGGTGAAAAGGCCAGAGAATATTTTGGATGTAAGCTGCAAATCTTATCTAATACTACAGTGGAAGCCTTGCGTGACATCACCACTCAGTTGGAAAGTTTGCGGATATATTCAGAACAGACTAGATATGCGGTGGATTTTATTCTAGCCAAGAGTGGTGGTGTATGCGCGGTAGTTGGCGATCAGTGTGTGGTCGGGATCAAGAACATGGAAAAGAATATTACCAAACACATTTTAGATATTCTTGAAAATGTCATGGGAAAGGAGAGTGGGAATTGGAGTTTGTCCCTTTTTGGCAGCTGGGGCTGGATACTTGAAAAAGTGATTTATCTTATTGTGGTATTGATGCTCTGCTGTGTACTCGTTCAATGTCTCCTTTTTTGTTGTTCCTATTGTGCCACTGTTTTCACACCCAAAAAGAAAATATCAATTCATGACACAAATGCCGCTATAATGCTACAGAAAGGTGTTGATGATTTGATGAATATTGATGAAGGAATATTTGAGAATTCATCCCTCCTTGCTGATTCGCTTTCTGATGTTGATGGTATGGAGTGTTCATAACTGTACCCCAATTTGATATTCTGTTATCGCTTGCAATTTTGTTCTTCTTTGTTATAGTTAGAAATGTTTAGCTCATGCTAAAAGGAGGGTCTGTTAGAATAGACCCGAGACTGCTTAAGCAGTGCCCTATATAAGTTAGCATTCGCAGCTCCATTTTCTGTTCAGACGCCATTTTGAATGACAATTGAAACTAATCCTTTTTCGTTTCCGAGAAAAGCCTCTGTTAAGTTTCGTTTCTGACATGTTGAAGTTTTGCCTCAGTAATGAATAGACAGTTCATATTAACGCATATCTTTCTCACTAGATAGAGGCCCTCTCCCACTTGTCTGGTGGTGGGCGCTGGGTGAAACGACCTTGGATTGTGCTGGGTTGTGTGAGATACGAGAACCAAAACCTATATTTTTCGTGTTTCACTGTCCAGCTGCATCTGCCAGGAAAATTCCACTGTGGGAGTGTCTTTGCCCAGTTGTGAAATGTACATAATGTATCTCTATGCTTGTTGATTTCAGTTCCTTCTCTACCACTCTTCGAGACTGTGCAGACGGGGCTCCACTCTGAGTGTATCTGAATAAAACAATTATTGGTATATTCTCCACTGTTCTTCCGACTCTTCATTTGGTATGGAAGGCTGAGAGGTGGTCCAAGGTGACCCCAGGTTGCCCCAAGTGGGTCACTTCCTTCAATAGTTTGCCGAATGTCAAGAGCGTTGAAGCAATGTCAGAATCCTGCTTGCTGCGACACTCGCACGAGAAACACTCGCTCGCACGTTGCAACAATGTCGGAACCTTGCTTTGAAAGCTACTTGCACGAGGGATACTCGCTTGCGCAGGGAAAGCCGAGACACGCTGAATCTCCACGCGCTGCTGAGGAGCGTTAGCCGAAGTAAAATTAAAGTCCAAAATGTAAAATCGAAGTACGCAGCGTCACCCTTTAATAAACTACAGATGAAGAGAAACAGGACGAAATCCCTGGGCACTTTAAAAAACCGGCAAACAGTAGCTTGTGAAGGGTTCCGATTAAACATAGAAACTGGCAGAGGAACATCCAAACCTTAGGATGAACACCATGAAGTCCTGGTCATCGCCACATTTGCTGAGTGAAGTAGGAGGCACTCTAGAGTGTAGGTTTTATGATTATTTATTGTAGAAGAGAAAAGTATAGATGCTGCTGGTACAAAGGGTCCAGAGAACACAACGTCCGGTACTGTTCAAACCAATACAATCAATATCCCCCAATGAAACACATAAGTGGCTAATGGCACAACATATAAAGCTCACCTAAAGTAAAAGTTAACGTAGAGAAAATAGTTTCTTAAAATGCCACACCCACACATACTTTCAACCCAAAAAACATAAAATGGGTATTAAGACAGTGAAAATGTTACCCTGGCTTGCCCAGAGAGAGGAGAGTCTGAGATGAGTGCGTAGAATCCAGATCAGAGAGAGATTCATGGTTGAATCAGCAAAGAAATGGGCAAGCATTTAGAGCGTATCTCCAGAGGTTATATAGCCCCCAGTCACTAATTAGAAGCAAGCACCCACAAGCGTTTATCTGTGATATCCTGGCACCAGAGCTAGATGAAGAAGACAGGCTGCAGTTAGATCGTAGGTTAGAGGATGGTGAAGTGTTGGAGGCCATAGTGGAAAAACACCGGGACTGAATGGATTCCCACCAGAAATCTTTATATATCTGAGGGGAATGCTGGGAACACCAATGCGAGCCATATTAGAGGAGACAAGAGAGAGTGTCAGGCTCTCGCCTGAATCTTTTCGCAAGAGTGAAATGGACCACGGCATACGTTCCCAACTTCCCATAGGTCAAAAAAGACCCAACAAAGTCAAAGCCAGAATTGAGCCTCAGGGAAGAGACGACAAAATAACTTGGCAGTGTCACAGGTTGGTTGTATGTTGGAACAACGAGTTCCGCAACCACGACTTCCCTAACAACGAGGTCGCAACCACGACCTCGTCTAAACCACGATTTTGTTAGCACGCTTTCCTTTACCACGATTTTTCGTGTTAAAGGAATGCGTGTTTAAAAAAATGCTTTTCTACTACTACTCCGATCCCCCCAAACCCTCCTGCCCCATAAAAACGAATTCGCCCCACACCCTATTAACAAACACTTTCACCCATTCCCCTAAAAACGAATCCCAAACCCCTACCCCCTAAAAACGAACTCAACCCCTTATAACTCATTCCCCCTTAAAAATAATCACGATCACCCCCACCTCATAAAAACGAACTCAACCCCTTAAATTCTAATTCCCCCACACCATATAAACAAACATAGCCCCATAAAAACTAATCCCAAACCCCCACCCCTAAAAACGAACTCAATCCCCATAAAACTAATTCCCCCAACCCTAAAAATATTCACAATCACCCCACCTCCTAATACCAAACTCAACCCCTTATAAACTAATTCCCCCACCTTAAAATGAATTTCGATCACCAACGCCCCCTAAAAACGAACTCAACTCCCTACAAACTAATCCCTCCCACACCTTCTAAACAAACACGATCACCCATACCCCCTAAAAACTAAACACCAACCCATAATAACTGACCCCAAACCTCCCCACCCCTTGTAAATTAATCCCTCTTACCTGTTCCTCTGCGACGCTCCTCCGAACTCCGCCCTGCCCGAACACTAGACCGAATCAGCTGAGTCGTTGTTCGGGCAAGTCGTTGTTCCGCTTGAGTGACTCCGAGTCGTTGTTCAGGATGTTTCCCCACGGGTTATTGCTCTGGCTGCCTGGCTTTATACACGCTTTTCTCTTTCTAGAAACATGAAAAAAACAACATGAAAATCAGACCAAGAAGTTCACAAGAAGTCTGCACCTGATGTTATGTACTAAATGTAATATTTAGCTACCTTATGTATGCCCCCTTTTCCATGTACCTAGAGTGTGTCAGCAGTTTGTGTTGCACAGTAATGAATCCGAAAGAAAACAGAAGTTGTGGCTCTGGTGTTCTAGTAACCTGATGAGTGATTTCTCAGTAGTGATAAATGACCCACCTTTTATGCTTCTGGCGGGGACTTGAAAGACAGACAGTCCCTAAAAGAAAGCTTGCAGATATATCAATGACAATGAATTATTCACTTCATATATGCGCCCATCTATGTATTTGGATTAGTCTAGAGACAACCAATTACTTTCATTTCCCAATGGATATAAACAAATATGGTATATGTCTACTTGTTGCCTTAAATCAGCACATGAACATGTAACTCAATAAATGCCCTTTTGTTTCAGGGTTTCTACAACAAGCCTTCAAAATGAAGAAACTGAGGAAAATAAGGCAAACAGTTCATTAGCGTAATGTCTGCTTGTTGCCTTAAGTCAGAAATAATACAGTTAACTCAATGAATGTTCTTTTGCTTTCAGATTTTCAACAACAAGTCTTCAGACGAAGAAATTTAAGAAAACAAAAGGCGACCCAACACCAAAAGGGACAAAGGCGATGACAGGAATCAGAGAACACGAAGGCGCCAATTCAAATAATCAGGTAAGTATCCAACAGGAAGGCTGACGATGAGCAGCTTGCTATGGGGCAGCATGCAGTCTTAAAGTGCGCGCCCCTGCATTTAAAGGGGCAGCACGCTCGCTGTCAGAATCAAAGGCAGTCTCCACAGAGATTTGAGAACAGTAACAATAGTGGCCATACTTAAACAGGGTAAACTGGTGGACAGGTGCGGCCGGCATAGATAACAGCGGTCAGGTGGTGGGGAGGGGCGGGGGGGATTGACAGACGACGGGATAGGGAAAGTAAAGTAAAACAAAATAAAACCACTTACCTTGCGCTCGCCGCACCGCCGACTCGGCGTTGCACCGAGCGCAAGGTAAGTGGTTTTAATAATAGGTTGATTTTACTTTCCCTATCCCGTCTGTTGACATCCCCCCACCTCACCACTGTTACCTGTGTTGGTCGCGCCTGCCGGTGGAAGAGAGTCTCTCTGCTGAATGTTGAGGCAAAAGTTCTGGCTGACATATTCGTGAATTATGTTAACCATCATTATTCATAAAATTATCGCTCCAGAGCAGTCAGGGTTTAGGCCTGTCAAGAAGACATGAAATCAAGAAACCTGCCACTATACTGGCACTGGACCCACTGCCTACGTTTAAGGTTAGTGGAACATTCTAGATTGAGTGTCCACTGCATGGGGGATGCGGCAGGGATATCTGCTCTTCCACCTTCTTTTTGCAGTAACTCTTGAGCTACTAGTGGAATGGGTCAAAAAGGACACACTGGTGAAAGGTATTCCCTGGGCTCCCACTGGGAGGAGGTTATCTCACTCAACAGTTCCTGGCCACTCTCTCAATAGAATATTAGAGCTCCTTCAGCTATTTGGAAGTTTCACTAGCCTCAGAATCAACTTTCACAAGTCAGTGCTATTTCCAATGACCGCTTGGAGACTGGCAGCTGGATGGGAGACGCCCCTGAGAGTGCCACTTAAGGGTTTCCCATATTTTGGGATATATGCTACAGTAGGCCTACAAGAATTTCACAGACAGAACTTAGGTAGTGCGCTGGAACATTATAGAAAGGATTGTAACACACTGGAGAAAGTTGCCTCTGACACTAATGAGTAGTGCGGCCCTCTACAAGATGGTTATGCTCCCAAACTTTCTTATTCATTCATTCTCATTCATTCTTCAGAATACGCCTTATTAAATACTGGATATGTTCTTTAAGACAGAGCAGGGTACAACAAGATCACCGTTTTGGAAGTGGAAAACACCCTGGATTGCACTCCAGATGTTGACAAGAGCTCCATATGAGAGGGGAACCTCATTAGTTATTAATGGCTGGGCCTTGACTCATCCTCAGATTGAAACTGGATATTATTTTATGTTTGCTTGTCCTGCATATGTATATATATTTATTTTGACAGATACTCTTTTCTTTATTATGCATATCACCACCTGATTTGCTATCCCTGCGAAATCTAGGCCCATACAGAGCATGATAAGACATGAAGCTATAATTTTATGCACCATGAAAATATGTACATGCACAGTGCATTTTTATTTGGGGGCCCATTCAGGGCAAAATTATTCATTCATTCAGCGCTATATAGGGAGAAATGTTGCTGGTAAATGCACAGTACGACATAATATATAATGAATTGGAAATACTATGGGTAGATGCTTCGTAGTCACTCTCTGTATTTGACAGATTTGTAATGAATTATATTGTCAGGGAATGAAGCCACATCGATGTGCCAATTTTTGTTTGGTAATATTCAATGTACTGTAATGATTATCGTTGTATAACATCATGCCAAGATGGGGACTAGCAAAATTACGATGTACAAGTAAGATCCCGTCATTCATTTTCATGTATTGAGTGACGGCGAAATATAGGAGTCCGTCATTCAATTTCATGTATTGTTGATGGTTAAACAGTGCTTGTTTCCGGCGCGCCTTATTACATTGAGAAAGGCGACTGCCAAAACGCGTCTGTGTTGTTGATTCTTTGGAGTTCTTAATGCATTCTTTAAAACTCACCCAGAGAGTGCCTACCCTTGTTGGATCAAGACGAGGTTACGGAGCTGCAAAATATATATATATATATATATATATATATATATATATATATATATATATATATATATATATATATTATCTACTGGCGGTCGCCAGTAGATAGTTATAGTTACAACCTATTATCCATAGGAAATCCACGACATTCTATTTGAAATAACTCTCTTGCCAATTGACGTATCTTCGCGAAATTTTCAAACTTCGTGGGGCGCTCCGGTCCGCTCCTACCCTGAAAGTCTCGGGGTGATACGTCAAGCGGGGGCCGAGAAAAAGGGGGTCCCAAAACGCGTTTTCCCCATGCATTTTCCCATAGGAAACTTTAGACACGGCTACAGCTCGAACTGCTGAACGGAATTACACCAAATTTGGCAAAGAGGTAGTTCTTGGTTCAGAAAGAACCCTTTTGTTAAATGGTGTAAATCCGTTCAGTAGTTGCTGAGAAAATCAAAAGTAAAAAGTTAGTGATATCTATGGGCACGGAGGATTCGCGCACCCTCAGCGCACCCTGCGCGCACCGTCCCGATCACGAGCTGCATGTTAATTGGCTGTCAGCTGGCTGTCAACATTCCGATTCAGGAAATGTTGGCAGCCATTTTGTCCCTCGGTAGAACCGAGGGACAGAAACAAGTGCGCAAGCGCACAAAGGGGCAGGGTAGAAACACCCTGACCCCTAGGTTTGCTCAGGGGGTCCCACAAGGACCCCCTGGGCAAAAAAAAATCGGCAGGATGCGCTCAGGGTGCGCGAATCCTGCCGAAAAAAATCGAGCGCGGTCTCCGCGCTTCGATAGTTAATTGGCCCCGGGTGGCCCAAGTCCCGGGGGCATGGTGGGGGGATGTTAATTGGCCCTCGGGTGGCCCAAGTCCCGGGGGCATGGTGGGGGGGAAATTTAATGTGTGGGGGCCTCAGCAGGCCCCCAAGCCCCGGGGACCGCCACCCCCGGGCTTTTTGGGAAAAATGGTGCGGGAGGGCTCTGAGCCCTCCCGCAGCCCCGGGACCACCACCTCCCGGGGCTTTTTTAAAATTGGACAACCTGTGTGGGGGCTCCAGCCCCCACACGCCCGGGACCGCCACCTCCCGGGGCACTAAACATTTTAATATGGGGGTCCGTTACGGACTCCCAGAGCCCCGGGACCACCACATCCCCGGGGCTATGTACTGAATGGGAGGGGGGCCGCGGCCCCCTCCTGGAGCCCTTGATGGCCCTGGGGAGTGCCAGGGCCGGCTCCTGCAGTGTCCCGGGGTGCCTACCCCCGGGACACTGTAGTTTGCTATGGCAGGGACGGAGCCTCGCGGCTCACGTCCTGCCATAGCAAACTGATTTGGGTATTGGAAGAGAGAGCAGGAAACCTGCTCTCTCTTTCAATATCTAAAGCAAATTGCTTTTCCACACGGGGAGCTGCATGTCAGCAGCTCACCATGTGGGGAAAGCAATGCCGGCTCTCGAAGGACGCGGGGAGCCGGCGGGACCGTGGGGGCATTGGGGCTCCCTCACGGTCTCCATCATTATGTATAAACCCCGGGGGATGGGGTCCCCGGGAGAATACAAATTAGTGATAGGAGCTATCAAAATTTTTACGGGAAAATAAGGAGTCGCGCACCCAGCGCCCGCTCAGCGCGGCCCCTAGTGTGAACGCGTTCGGTGCGCGACTCCCAGCACGGCCCCTGGTGTAAACGCGTTGGGTGCGCTCAGGGTGCGCGAATCCTGCCGAAAAAAAAATCGAGGCGCGGTCTCCCGCGCCGAGTAAATTGGCCCCCGGGTGGCCCAAGTCCCGGGGGCATGGTGGGGGGATGTTAATTGGCCTCGGGTGGCCCAAGTCCCAGGGGCATGGTGGGGGGATAATTTAATGTGTGGGGGCCTCAAAGGGCCCCGAGCCCCGGGACCGCCACCCCCGGGGCTTTTGGAAAATGGTGCAGGAGGGCTCTGAGCCCTCCCGCAGCCCCGGGGACCACCACCTCCCGGGGCTTTTTTTTAAAAATTGGACAACCTGTGTGGGGGGCTCCAGCCCCCCACACGCCCTGGGACCGCCACCTCCCGGGGCACTAAACATTTTAATATGGGGTCCGCTACGGACCTCAGAGCCCCGAGGACCACCACCTCCCCGGGGCTATGTACTGAATGGGAGGGGGCCGCGCGCCCCTCCTGGAGCCCTTGATGGACCTGGGGAGTGCCAGGGCCGGCTCCTGCAGTGTCCCGGGGTGCCTACCCCCGGGACACTGTAGTTTGCTATGGCAGGACGGGAGCCTCGCGGCTCACGTCCTGCCATAGCAAACTGCTTTGGGTATTGGAAGAGAGAGCAGGAAACCTGCTCTCTCTTTCAATATCTAAAGCAAATTGCTTTTCCACACGGAGAGCTGCATGTCAGCAGCTCACCATGTGGGAAAGCAATGCCGGCTCTCGAAGGACGCGGGAGCCGGCGGGACCGTGGGGGCATTGGGGCTCCCCTCACGGTCTCCATCATTATGTATAAACCCCGGGGGATGGGGTCCCCGGGAGAATACAAATTAGTGATAGGAGCTATCAAAATTTTTACGGGAAAATAAGGAGTCGCGCACCCAGCGCGCCGCTCAGCGCGGCCCCTAGTGTGAACGCGTTCGGTGCGCGACTCCCAGCACGGCCCCCTGGTGTAAACGCGTTGGGTGCGCTCAGGGTGCGCGAATCCTGCCGAAAAAAAAAAATAATCGAGGCGCGGTCTCCCGCGCTCGATGTTAATTGGCCCTCGGGTGGCCCAAGTCCCTGGGGCATGGTGGGGGGGATAATTTAATGGGTGGGGGCGTCAAGGGCCCCCATGCCCCGGGGACCGCCACCCCCTGGGGCTTCTTTTTTTATTTAAAAACCCTGTGTGGGGGCTCCAGCCCCCACACGCCCGGGGACCACCACGTCCCCGGGCACCTATAAAATAAATGTTGGGGTCCATTACGGACCCCCAGAGCCCCGGGGACCACCACCTCCCAGGGGCTGTGCAATTTAAGGGAGGGGGCCGCGCGGCCCCCTCCTGGAGCCCTTGATGGCCCTGGGGAGTGCCAGGGCCGGCTCCTGCAGTGTCCCGGGTGCCTACCCTCGGGGCCAACTAGCCCAACAGGTACGTCCAGAAAGCGCCACAGAGCTGCGTCGCAGAGAGGTGTAAAAGGGGTGTGGCCTCTGTACATGTCTCTGCAACGCAGCCCCTGGCGCATACTGGAGGTTCCTGGTGGGCTAGTTGACCCGTAGGGACCCTCATGATTCAAGGGGACTTAATCCCCCAACTTAAAACGCGCCACGGGGCGCGTTTGCACAGATGTCACCTCAGGCCCCGCCCCTCCCTTCACCATTGTGCAAATATTCCTCTAAAATCAGCCGAAATACGAATTCCGATTTACTCACCTGTTATCAGGAGAGACCTCAGTGCTGCATCTTTCAGCCCAGTACTGATCCTCAAAAGTAATTTTAACCGTACTTACCAGTAACTTGAATTTCCTTCCATAGGATATAATTGCCTGCTTTTTGCTGAAAAAGTTTCTAAGTGTTGATTTTTGAAACATACAAATATTCCTCTAAAATCAGCCGAAATACGAATTCCGATTTACTCACCTGTTATAAGGAGAGACCTCAGTGCTGTATCTTTCAGCCCAGTACTGGTCCTGAAAAGTAATTTTAACCGTACTTACCAGTAACTTGAATTTCCTTCCATAGGCTAACATTGACTGGTTTCACTTGGAAATTCTTCTAAGTGTGGAGTTTTGGAACTTTAAAATATTCCTCTAAAATCAGCCGAAATACGAATTCCGATTTACTCACCTGTTATCAGGAGAGACCTCAGTGCTGCATCTTTCAGCCCAGTACTGATCCTCAAAAGTAATTTTAACCGTACTTACCAGTAACTTGAATTTCCTTCCATAGGATATCATTGCCTGCTTTTTGCTGAAAAAGTTTCTAAGTGTTGATTTTTGAAACATACAAATATTCCTCTAAAATCAGCCGAAATACGAATTTCGATTTACTCACCTGTTATCAGGAGAGACCTCAGTGCTGCATCTTTCAGCCCTGTACTGGTCCTGAAAAGTAATTTTAACCGTACTTACCAGTAACTTATATTTTCTTCCATAGGAATCCATTGTCTGGTTTTCAGCAGAAAAGTTTCAAAGTGTCGATTTTCACAAACTACAAATATTCCTTAAAAATCGCCTGTATGACTTAAACGCATTCTTTCAACTGTTTACAGGAGATGCACCAGTGCTGGATCCAGGATCCAACACTGAGTAAGAAAAAGTAACGATGACAGTTTTTACCTGCTAAGTGAATTTCCTTCCATAGGATAACATTGGTGATTCTATGAGAAAAAGTTTCTAAGTGTCAACTTTTAAAATACAATAATATTCCTTAAAAATCACGACTGTAACCAAAACGCTTTTACTCAACTGTTTACAGGAGATGTACCAGGACTGAATCTAGGATCCAGTCCTGTGGTTAGAAAAGTACTCCATAAAGTAACTAATTGCATTTAACTAGAAATTCACATTGAGCTGAATGTTGCATTGTGTTTGAAAATGTGGTGCCCATTGCAACAACTGTAACTACTGTACTTAAAAGTCTATTGCCTATGTGCAAAGTATTTAAACTAAAGTAATTCATTCTGAGAAAGTATTTTTTGTAATGTAATGTATAATGTAATTACAAGGTAATTTAAAAATAAAATATGTAAAAAAAATTCTAAAAATGTAATAAATCAGTATGAAAAAAATTAATATAACAATTAATACATTTAAAAATTGTCATTTACAAAACCTTTGAAATTCACTGAAAAAACCGTAGGTTTCAGACATGTTATAGTTAGGAATTAGCATTTAAAAACCTTTGAAATTCACTGAAAAACCATACGTTTTAGGGACAGTTATAGTTAGTTGGACATTGCACTCGTACAAAACCCGTGAAATTCCCCGTTATAGTTAGTTCAGCTAACTATAACTCGCGCCCGCAATGCACTGCTGATGACGTCACATATTACATCACTCATGACATGGTCAGTGACATCACTGATGACATCACTGATGACATCTCAAATGACATCATCCACGTGATAATCTGATGCACCTCCTCACACCCTAATATAACCTTTGATACACCCAATCTAAATTACAGACTGCCATTCGCAAAACCATAGACACTCCAACACCAATAACTACATACCCACTCACTGATTCTTAGGTCTACACACACACATCCACTCACTCACCCGTACAGTCACTCATACTTATGGTCACTCAGTACAGGACAATCATATGCACTCTTACTCCTATATAGACACTCAAACACCGCCACTCATCCATAGAGATACTCACACACCTAGTCAGTCATGCAAATAATTAAACACACTGCCATTTACTCACCTATACAGTTATACACACACCAGCTCACTTAATCATACAAATACTAGCACATTGTTACGCTCTTATACAATCACTGATACAAGCACACACTCATCCATACAGCCACTATCACAATCACTCACTCTCGCTTATAGCTATTTATATACTCCAATACACATATATACTGCCTTTCACATATGTAGTTACTCACACATGTACCACTGGGACATACATTCACTCACTAACACACTCTTACACACACTTACCCACCCATACAGTCTATCACAGATGCACTCTTGAAACCATCCACCCAGTGAATCACCCACTCACACATCTATGCACAGTCGCACACACCCCATCCACACAAACACTCAGGCACCCATACAGATACTCAGACAACAAATCAATAACTCTTATAGACACTCATGTAGCTATTCACAAACCCATGCAGCCACTTACACAGCAACAGACAGATACAGACATTAACCCAGTTTAGTCACTAACCCATGCATTCAGTAAGATACGTTTAATCACTCACTTATAGAATTAGTCAAGCACCTACTAAATCATCCATACACACACTTATACACCCACTCATTCTTCAATACGCCTTTCCCTATATATATTAAAAATATTTAAACTTTACAGAAACACACAGTCACTGGATGATGTCATCAGTGATGTCATTTGAGATGTCATCAGTGATGTCATCAGTGATGTCACTGACCATGTCATGAGTGATGTAATATGTGACGTCATCAGCAGTGCATTGCGGGCGCGAGTTATAGTTAGCTGAACTAACTATAACGGGGGAATTTCACGGGTTTTGTACGAGTGCAATGTCCAACTAACTATAACTGTCCCTAAAACCTATGGTTTTTTCAGTGAATATATATATATATATATCTCAACTTCATGTTTGCGATCACTGAAAACAAACGGAGCCTACTCGAACGTGGATTTCGAATTCTTCTTCAATTCAATCAGCTATAACACGTTTCGCCGCTGCAACGGCCTTGATCACATGACAAGTATGTGTTGCTACGTGCTTTTTACTTCCGTCAATCCGGAAGACATAGATTAAAGACTTTCTCCCTCGCATTGTCAGTGTATGTAACAATTAAATTTCATTGTGCACATCACAATTCATGGCAACATGTTTTTTTTGAACAACTTTCATCTTGGTCAAAATACAATTAAATAAACATAATTCATTACATCGTCCTAGGCAAGTGACTAATGTATATTTGTATCTGTATCCAAAAACTGATCTAAGTAGAGAATATGTGCAAAAGAATGAATATGTGCAAAAGAATGAACAATATTAGGCTAGTGCCTTATTTCAATCTAAACACTTCAATCCCTTCTCAATAGTGAATTAACTAATTTATATCATATATACATAGCTGTTCAAATGTTGGTAAAGTGCTTAATGCATTATCCCATTCGGCAAGTGCCGATTTTCTTAACTTCCACCATCTTAAAATCAGGTTGCCTCTCTCCAATCAACAGGGCAGGGGTAAAACAAATAAAGGAAGCAAAGCACAAAGTAAAGACAATTACTCAGCTTTCAATTCTACTACTCATCTCATGTCAGACTTTAAGCCCAAACTATTCAAATATTGAGGTCATGTTCAAGGTTTACAGACAAGAATTCAGTTCTTCATCATGGTTTAACCCATTTGGTGCCTTGCTCTCCAGCATTATTATGTACCTGGTTTCCAGCTCACGTAGTGCTTTCGCACGGCTACCCTCCTCCTATTTGCAGGTACTGCGTCAATGACAAAGTAATTAATTTGTGTTGGATTCTTCTGATGTACCATCTCACAGTGTCGTGCTACCGGGTAAGACCAATCCCCATTCGTTATTGCCCTCATATGCTGTAGAATTCTCTTATGAATCTGCAGGGTTGTACTACCCACATATCTTAAGTTGCAAGCGCAGGTCAATACGTAAACTGTAAATTCTGTCTTGCAGTTGTACACTCCTTTAATCAACACCTCCTTTCTTCCGAACGGAGTGTGGTAAGCTGTTGTGTCTTAGCCATCTTTGTCCATGGTCCATCTCAGGACTGCTCTTTACTATTAAATCTCTTAAAGAGGGTGCTCTTCGATATGTTATGGGGGGGGGTTGTCTCGGAAGTGTCATCCCTATGACTGGGTCTGATTTCAGTATGTGCTAGTTTTTGTTCAATAAGTCCCTAAGTGCCTTGTTCTGTGTATTGTAAGTGGCTAAAAATCTCGATGGAGCTTTACTTTTTCCTTCTCTTAAATCTACTGTAGAAAATAAAAACGATTCTCTATTCTTTTTGTTAGCCGCTTGACGGGCCTTATCAATTACTAGTTGGTTGTGACCTCTTTAAAGAAACCTATGAGTCATTTCATCCTGGTACTTTTTTAATTCAACCTCTGTGCTGAAATTTCTCTTCACCCGTAGCATCCTGTCATAGGGAATGCTCAATTTAGTGTGGTTAGGATAGACTCTGGAAGCATGGAGGGTTGTATTCCCGGCTCTCTTATTCTATAGAGCCTTGTTTCCAGCTTACCTTCCTGGACATATACTTCTATGTCTAGAAATGTTATGCTGGTCTTGCTGATGTCATGTGTAAACCTAAAATTCAATTAATTGTTGTTTATAAGCTTAACAAACTGTTCTGCAGAATCGATCGAGCCCCTCCAAACCACAAAAAGATCACCTATGTATCTAGCCCACATCACTATGTGTTCATCCCAAATTTGTGTATGTTCTCTGCAGAGCACCTGTTCCTCCCACCAGCCTACATGTAAACATGCATAACTGGGGGCGAAACAGGTGCCCATCACAGTCCCACTGTTGGTGGTATAACTCTCCCCCAAATAGAAAGAAATTACTTTCCAGGCATCTCCTTGCCATTGTGATCAGTATTTGGGTATGATTGTAAAGACCAACTGGTCTATCACAAGGAAATGTTGCATGGCTCTTAAGCCATCATTGTGAGCTATGCTTGTATGGAGAGTTGTTATGTCCAGCACCATCAGAACATAGTCCTCTTCAATGGGTGTGTCATAGATCATCTTCAGGAAATCACCGCTATCCTTAATGTAGGATGGCACATTTTTCACATAGTTTTGCAAAAAGAAATCAATGTATTTGGAAGTGTTCTCCATCATACTTCCAATCGCAGAGATTATCGGGCGTCTAGGGGGCAGCTAACATTTTTTTGTACCTTCGAATTAAATAAAAAATAGGATTTTTAGGAGTGTCATTTCTCAGGTACAGATATCATGGGACAGCAAACCGTCGGTCATCCATTGTTCCAACTCTTGTGTGTATTCAGAGTAAGTCTTGGTTAATGTTGGATCTGGGCTTCCTGCAAATATATGTTGAGTGGCCATAACACAACATTACCTCCTTTGTCGGAGTTCCGTACCACCACGTTTTTGTTCTTTCTTAATTTTTCCACTAATCCATAGAATTTCCATTCATTGGCTGTTCTCTTAGCTCTACCTTCATTGGTAACCCTAAAAATATTTTTTAGGCCTTCGGTAATCAGCTCATGAAAAGTATCCATGTTGTCCTTTAAAGTGGCTGGCATCGCTCTTGAGCGTGGTCGGAACGGTGTAGATGCCCCTTCTCCCACCTCTATACTGTGTTCTTGAATAATGCCCTGACTAATGACCTCCATACAGGAGTCCTCACTTCCAGTTTCTAACTGCCTGAGTGTCCATAGTAGTGACAGATCTGCAACAGTGGCAATCTCCGTTGGTGCCTTTGGCGTGCACTCCTCCACCCTAGCTATCTCGGTGGGACTTTTGCTTAGTGTTTGTACTTTTAATATATATATGTATGGCCCAGAGGTAGGCTTTTTGCCGAAACGTGTCGGCACGTAGCACTTGTTTGTGGAAGAAATGGAAAAATAAAAAACATTGTGGAACATACCAGATTAGTGCTGTCTCCTATTTCAAGTCGGAGGTGAATGGAAGTGTGTAAAGGAAGAAGGGCACTAGAATCATATATATATATAATATATACATATATATATACGCACACACAGAATCGACTTTGGGTCAGCCCACTTCAGTCACTGGCTAACTTCACTGTGAGTTACATCATTCTGTTCCTTCACAAGTAACACACCCACACACAAAGTAGTTCCCTTCACTATAGCTCCCCCAACAACAAAGTTACACAAAAACCATGACAAAACAAAACAAGCATTTGACAAAGCTAAAGGGCTGGCAGTCACCACCAGACATGTTGACTATGCTATCGCTTGTTTAGAATGTAGACACAGCAACATCATTTTTTTTTAAAACCCTTCTTTTGTTTAGTTTTCAAGCTTCCTTTAAAATATTGCCACAGCAAAAACTGAAAAATGCTGCTTATCTTACATAGTACCTTGATTGCTTTATTTGTAGAAAGACACTTGTTTCAAATTCAAGAATTTGAGTATTAATGATGGCTAATTGATTGTATTGAAGTATGATTCCATGACAACGATGAGTTTAAGTAGTCTATCCACTTTTATTCATTTTCAAGTCATTAACAGTTGCCAGTGTTATTTTGATCCAGTTTCTTTTAGTGTATAATCAAGGAACACTTTGTTTTTTAATAGTTTATGTTAGGCCAAGGAATATTCACATTTAAACAAATACAGGAGTATCTTCTGTTCTGTAAACTCCAGAGCCCTGATTAAATGTAGGCACATTTCCATGTGGAGATTCCCAGTAGCTAGAATTACCATTACTGGGCAGTACTATTGCTTACTACAAATTAGACCCCTCAAATGAGGAATAACTGTGCGGATATGGAATTACCAAGCAGAATTCCACACAGTATTGCCTATTCCTAGGGGTATGATGCTTTCATTAACCACCTGCTCTGAGCAGGTTGTAAATAGGCCCAATGGTGTTCCTGCAGGTCAGGGGTGAATGGTGGAGGGCTTGGAGGCTAGAGAAGGGAAACAAGGTTTTTCTGTTCTCTCCAAACTCTAAATAATGCCCTAAGTACCAGTTCTTGCCACTGTATGTTAAGCCTAAACAGACCTATAAATTGGTGCAGCTTCCATTCAGACACCTTCAATCAGTTCTGCATTATTAATAGCACATTTTACTAAGGATCATGAGGTTTGCATTTATCAATGCAATTATGAGTAAATTAATCCTTTCACTGTTGTAGGCATACTTAACAGAGGCTCCAGTTCCACTTAAACCCACCTTTAAAGTAAACTTCTGGGCTTAGTGAAGCGCTCAATGAGAAAGAGTAGGTGAATGTGAGAGCAAAAGACTTAGAGAAAGAAGATAGAAAGCCAAGAAATGGCTCTTGGGATTAATGCGAGATTGTGCTTAAAGGTGTATTATTCATGCCCTACGCAAAAGCCCAAAATTCCTATACATTTGAAACTACTTCAAGCAATTAAAAAGCCAGGATAATGCTTGATGCAAGGCTTAATAATGCACGTAAGGGCCAAGTTCTAAAGCGTATTGTGACAAACATGGGACGAGCACTTAAAAGCACACAATATCAAAGTATTCTTACTTAGGAAAAAACAACTAATCATGGTCCTGCCTTAATAAATGAAAAAAATGAGTAGTATATTTGGAGTAAATGATTATCATGACATTGCTTTTCATGTCTATAATTTGGGCGTATTCTTATGAAACATAAATTAAAAAACATATAACTCAATTAGAATAAATATTAGTGCATTGAAATCAAAATCCTTCACTGCACCAAGACTGTGTAAACGTGAATCACACATATGAAGTGTAAGGGGAAACACTACGGCACTATTAATTTCTATTAATCAAAAACATTACAGGAAGAATAGAACCTGGTGCTAATATGATAGCTTGTTCTGTAAGTCCAAGTTCATTGCTGAAGTTTAGTATGACCCTCGGCAGCTCACTTGGTTGACTTATGTCATGTATAATTAGTCACGTTATGGAAGCAATGGATGCTTACGCTTAGATATGCTGTATAAGATCTCATACTTTCAGATCTGTGTAAGTTTTGATAAGGCTGTTCTTGTTACACCTGTGTCACAGAAGGGGTAGCTCTGCTATCTGAGGCCTATACCTGTGAGTTCTGCTTAGACAGGTAAATGGTCAGGCTATCTGGGGCCTTACCCTGTAAATTCTGTGTAACATTGTGGAAAGCTTTTGATGGCACGGAAATGAGTCTAATTTAGTTTCCAGTACCAGTTCAACCTCTGAATTACAAGAATGAGCTTCAGCTCCGTGCCAAATTCTTCTTCTAGGCGATAGATCTTTGTCACTGTTTTTGAATGGAAGCTAAATCAAATCATTTCAATTAACATTACATTTTATCAGTTCTTAAGTTCAATGAATAATAAGAGTTTTAATTGGTTTTGAAAACCTTTTATTCTCATAAGAAACTAGTAATCTTCTTTTTCTCTTTATTCAATTAGTAAGTCAGATAAATCAGTTTACAGAAATTGATCAACAAAAATATGGTTAGAGTCAATAATAATGACTAATATTCAAGCGTGTTCCCCATTCTAACTAAAGATCCAAATTAAAGCTAATAGAACTCATAAAGAGTTCGGGATAAGAAGTGAGATCAAAGGAGCATAAAGTTAAAAATTAAATTAAGTAATTCAAACTCTTCATAAAGAGTAGTTCATGAAACTTAGCCGTTTCTCAATATCCAAAGAGCATCAACATACAGTTGCAGTAGCAATCCATACAAATAAAGCCTCTGAACAGGGAAATATGGAACAACAGATGCAACAGTAGCTACAACCATCAGGGACAATGGACAAGCAAAGGATAAACGAATCTCTCCAAGAGAGTCTCTGGGTCTTTCACTCCTAACCCCCCTGTGACAGGACAAGAAAGAGACGGACTCAGGTGTCGTTAACAAGAGGTTTTATTCTATCCTCTGTCCTCTTTCATATGCTTTTGTACAGGAATTGAGTTATCGTCACTCTTATTTTCTCTCTCTCTTGCCTGTTCTCTCGGTCCTTTGTCTCCTTAAGGCCCTTGGGAAACATAAACTGCTATGTGACAATTAGTTACAGTTTTCTCTATCTGTATGTCCCTCCACCAGTCACCGTTTGTGAGTTGTACCAGTGTTCCTGTCCGTGCTGTCTATTCTTGTTTTTCTCCCGTTTTGGTACACCGGTAGTGTTTGGGTGAGGAGGGAAGGAATATGGTAGGGGTCGATCCTGGCTTCCCCTCAGATGCATATCCCACCCGCGGTCTTTCTAAAACAGACCCGAGTACCCATAAGACGAGCTCCGCTCGTCTCAACCATTCACTCAGGTAGAGTTCTTGCCTTGAGTCGTGACTCCCGGCTGGAGTCACGGCGACCACGTCCGTTGCTCCTTCCCTTGGGTTCTTTTCTCCTCATCCACGGCTCCCAGCTCCTCCTCGCGCTCGGGCTCTCCTCCTGCCGTATCCACCTCGTCCAATGAGCCGTCCTCCGATTCCGGGTTGGTCTCGTCCACTGGATTCGTCCCTCCTTCACTCGCGCCGCCTTTCTGCTCTCCGCCGTCTCCTCTTCTACCCGCAACTGCATCTGCTCCTCCCACATCCGCTTCCGGGTCCTGTAGTCGCTGGACACTAGACCGCTCTTCACTCGTGCCCCCGGGGTGTCCTCTAGCTGGTGAGTTGCGCCTCCTGTTACACCCCCCAACTCCAACTAGAAACACACACTAATATAATAGACAAGAACACATGTAAACAACATTTTTGCAGGTTAGGTCACTTCCGTTCAATGGGTAGACATCTTTTGGTGGTGAGCAGGCTTTGTTCTTCCTTTGAAACGGAAAACACATGAAGTTGACAGTCTACTATCAAATATATAACAGACATCACTAAATATTTGTGTTTCTGGCAGCGTTAACCTTGGTTCTCAGAGAAGCTGAATGCAGAGTCTATTCTACCATGTATTCAATGTTTTACTGTGTGACAGTGTACTATACTAAAGACAGAAACATTTATTTGCAGATTTCTAGCTAGGTAATGCTATTCGTATTTCATGTAAGTGAGAATTATTATTAAAATATACAATTCTCTATTCAGTATTATATGAACACGAGATAGATAGGAATTTCAAGCTCGGTATAAACAAAAATAATACATTTAGATAACTGAACAAAGATTCTAAGCAAGTCATATTAAGGTCAAGCTATCAAAAACATTTGTGCATAGTCAGCAATTTCTAAAACTTCTATTTGTTAAATAGAAATATTACTGTGGCCTACCAGTGAATATGACTGCCTAATGCATTTTGCAATCCTCTTTTTGCAACCAGAAATCTCCTTTCAAAAATCCTGCATTTGCTTTTGACATTGCCCCTGACTTACAGCTACGCCTTTCAAAGAGCCAGGGCCACCATAAACACTGGATCACATTGTACGATTGCACCCCTCTGTGGTAATAGCAACCTAAAAAGAATGAAAGGTTGCATCGTGAATGCCTGCCAAGCAACTGGTCACTTCCAACAATAGATTATATGAAGAACCAGACCCTTTGCTGATGTAAGCCATTACAATAAGTGTTACTGGAACTTTAGCACATCCAACAAGCAATGGCAAAGACAAATGTCTGGCTTTAGCAATCTAGTGCTTGGTAAGCATTACTAGACCACTACAGATGCTTCCTAGTAGTGCAGGTGTACTTAGAACAGACCCAAAACACTTTTTTGCTTTAATGCAGGTAACAGGAAAATGTGACTTTTCTTAGCTCAAAGAAAATATATCATATGCTTTTATTTACCATTTCCTGAAGACATACTTTAATTACACAACAATGACTTAAAGAAAAACCTAAAAAAGGATAAAAACTGAAAGGATAAAGGGCTTTGCAGTCAAATATAATTGTTGGACACGTGCACATATTATCAGGCAAACTACCGTCACTGTGTAAGAGGGCTCATGGCTGAAGTTGTCTGGTTCACTGATCCATACTGTATGGTGTAGTGGGTGGAAGCATAACGAGAATGACAGTTGATCAGACTTATGGATGGAGAAGGATGGCCCACAGCGCACTATGAATGTAAAACATGTATGCATTTTTTAATTAGGATTTTGTTTTATTACATCAGGCTATTGAAAATATTAAAACTGTCTCTAGCTTGACCAAATGGGGAGGTTCGCCCGACCACAGAATCACTTTTGAATTTGTTTCAGATCAAGAATTTGTACATCATTAAAGATATTTTAATAATTTGAGCCTCCATTCAGAGAAGTATGCATATACATATTAAAGTGTATTTTTTAGAGTAAACCTAACACCGAAACACTGAATATAGGCGGGAACCCGGTACTGAAATCAAAATAATTTACAGTGATGGGAGAGAACGTGGAGAGAGTAATCTGAAACAGTAACAGGAGGTAAATTCCATAATTTAGTTTCTGCTTGAAGCTCCAAGTCATTTTGTTTAAATCTGTTTATATTAGTTTTTAATAAACAAAGCAGACATTCATATCACAGTTCGTCATTTGTTTAGGTTACATCCACTCTTTTTGTTACATATAGGTTCAGCTCTTGCATTGAGTTAATTTGCCCATAATAATCACATTGTACTTATTAAACACTCTGGTGTATATTCACAAGGAGCTATCGCCGAATTAACGGCACTTTATCGCAGCCAAAGTCGTGATAAATTTACCTCCCCATTCACAAGCCGGTGTTAACAGCCCACAGCACCAGTTTACCAGCGATAGCAGCCTCAAAAAACATCGCCACAGAGGACCCGCGCAACTATCGCTAATGAGATGCAGAGTGGGCGTTCCCGTGCCAAAAGGCGAGACAACATCACACCTCAACATTCACAACGACCAGCCACATCGGCGATAAAAACACAAAAACAGCGATAAGCCGCATTAGCACCAGGAAATCTACACCTGCCCTGACCTGGTGTAAAGTCCGACCACAGCCTGCACCACAAAAGGGAGCACAGCCCACAGCCACACATGAAGGACAACAGATGCCCACGAGCAACTGAGCATGCAGCACGGACACCCAAGAGGGCCACAACACCCACCGACACCACACCCAGGCCCATAACACCCCCCCCCGGGACCACCCCCAAACCCGGACTAGGAAACTGCACACCAACACCACGAATCCCAAAACAAACATTTTGCCTGATGTCGCACAAGCAGGAAAATAAACATACATGCGTGGCCAGAAAATGGAGATTCAGTCATACAGCAATGCAATCTCCAACACAAAACACCATACAAACAAAAGCAGAAACAACCCTTAGGATGAGTCCTAGCGGCTCCTCACTGGACAATCCGTAGCACACAGCCAGGAAGACCAAATCCAAGAGAAAAAGGTGTGCCATGCGCCCAACAAAGGAAAGAGAGGGAGAGAGCGAGGGAGAGAGACGGAGTGAGATAGCACAAGCAGCGCAAGGCCGCTCGGGCACCTGGCTCAACATGCCAACATGTGTGTGTGCATCGCCATCCGTACACCATGAGCCCAAGGCCGTGTCCCAATCTCAGCGCCAAAGCCACATCACATTCCGAAAACGCAAGTAGTAGTCAGACAAACATCAGGGATGAAAGCACCATTGTCCCAATGCAGAAGGTGGGAGGACACCTGCACCTCTGACCTTCGTCCAGAACGCGCCTGGAACACCCTGATAGAGATGCAATGGCAGATGGGGATGACTCCCACATCACGCATTCCGCAAATGAACCATCCGACTTATCCACAGCCCACACACAGAAGCCCCTGCCTGTGGTACCCCGCATGGGATACCCTTGACACTCACGGAAACAGCAACCCATTACCCACAACGTTGCACACACATACGAATCATTGCTCAGAGCTGTGGCATATCCTCCACACAACTGCCGCAGTTCAGAAGAGTGCCGGTTCACGAGACGCACCAACGCAATGGCAGGCCACACCGGGCACATGCACAACCCCCGTCACGTGGGACAGTACCGTGCACGTATGCTGCAACTACTGGGCGCACTGCCACTGGCAGTGCTGCGGATCAGTTACAGGCTCAGCTTCCGCATTGCCCATGTCACCTGCGTCCAGCCCTGGTTCCACTGCCGAACATGCACATTCGAGTGTCCCATGGATGTCTGCCTATCCAACACAACTGTTGATGAATTGGACTATGACCTGTGTCTGCGGGCCCTGTTGGATCACGAACAGGAGTGTAACCGAGACAGCCGTGCATGGGATGCCTTGACATACTGCGTATGTATTGGTAGTTGTGCATGGGAGATTACACAATTTCTCGTGTGCAGTGACCACATCGAGGCGCTCCCCTATTGGGCTGTGTTGCGGATCGGTGAGACGGCGTGGGCTGAGCACACCTGCCCGGACCACCTAAAGGATTGGCTCACCCTGGTGTTCCTTGAACACGACAACGACGTACTATTGGAACACATTGCACATGAAGCTGCACGGGCATTCATGGACGAGTAACTACTTTCCTGCAGCCACATCCGATTGCCACCCACAGCACATGGCCCAACAAATTGTCGCATCGTGGGGATTGCTCACATATCCCACCACAACAGAGGACACGTCTGCCTTCGTTCGGGCTCTGGATGCATGTGCGTGGAACAACGTGTGTGTACACACACCTGTGCAAGGTGACGCAGGTCCATGGTCGGAGAAACACAGCGTCGTTTGGCAACGTTGCCAATTCGGACACACTGCTGGGGGAGAGCACACACATGGCAATGTAGCACGACATGTGAACCTGCCGGACCCTCACACCTGATCACTGTCAGCAGAGCAGACAATTGGCGCACTCCAGAGGCAGAGCACTATGCAGATCCCATGTGCAGTGAGTTGTGCCCCTTCACACAGGGCAATGGGCAGACGCCAAACAACACATGACTCATCCAGCAAGGCAAGGTGGGCTGTGAGCGTTGCCATCCGTGATGAATGTTGTCCATTTTAGCCCCGACATTGTCTGAACCTCGACATGTACCCATGCTGCATGTAAGTGTCTTAAGCATGTCTCTGCCTGCTGTGGCCATTGCCTCGTCTGTACTGACACGCACATGCCAATAAAGTCTATGCCACTCCACTGGTGTCTAACTGTGAGGTGTGTTGTTTAGATTGTCCACTCGTGTGCCACAATGAGCATCATCCCTACACAGGGAGGAACTGACTGACGCATGTGCAATGTGGATGTGTCCTTTGGTAAGCTACACCTCTGTGAGCCAGACATTGTTTTGGATATGTGCTGAACGACATGTGCACTTATGTGACATCAGCAATGTGAGTATGGTGTCCAACCATTGATCATGTGGAGCAATGCCATATCTCACTACAGAATGTGTCCACACAGATGTGTGTGAGTAGGTATGCGACGTGAAGTTCTGTTGTCACATGTGGTGTAGGACACCACTCCTGGCCTGCTTTCGTTTGGGTCAGTCCTACACACAGCCCTATTCAACACATGGACGTGTGCCTACGTTGGGGGCTTGTGTGATTGTTGTTGATGTGCAATGGGGACACAGCTAGTACTCACCTTCACTGGCATCCAATTGGCCATGTGTCTCAGGCATACACATGCGCATAGATGTCAGTTACCAGGGTATGCCTTCATGTGCAATCACCGTCCCCACATCCAGCCATACTTCCATACGTGAGTGAACATAGTGATGACACATCTGTGTGATTTAGAATGTTTTATTCACATTCAGGTGATTGACGGAGCTGGAGCTGTACATGGCCATCCACACACACATCACATGGAAGCCCAGTGGTGGGCCAACCAGAGTCCTTTGGGGATTGCACAGTGATTAGGAAGAGGGAGAGTGCAGTCCACAGCTGGATTGCTGTGTAATTGTCCAGCGGTGAAGAAATGGCAGTCCGTGTCGGTGTCCGGGTGAATATCGCAGAGTGTTCCGGGGTCAGTAGGAGGTATTTCCCAGGGCATGATGCATAGGTCATAACCAGGCAGGGACAGGCCATATGGCGGCGATGGATGCTACTGCCTCCTTCCTCACACAGTAGTTCCCATCCCCTTCTCACTCCCCTGATACGGGTTCTGTGTCCGGTGTGTCCGGTGTGTGTGGCGGGGTGATGGCTGCATCGCTGTGTGCCACTGACACATCAGACTGCGTAGGTGATGGGGCAGCATCACATTGTGCCACGGACACATCAGGGGTCGGAGCTGTGTGTGTCGATGTTCCCGCTGCAGTCATCGGGGAACGGCTCAGTGGCAGCAATGGCAAGATGAAGTACTGCAGGGCATTGAAGTTCCCAGCTACTACTCGCTGGTGTCCAGCCGTGGCAGACATACTTCCAGCCTGCATCTGCTCCATGGTCTCCATTGACCTCCGAATGTGTGCCAACTCTGTGCTGTCATGGCTGGTGCTTGTCTGACCTGACATCTCTTGTAATCGATTCATGGCACCAGCGAGGTCAGCCAAGGTCTGTGGTGGAGCATGGTGCGTACAGGGGGTGTCCGATAGGGACTGTACATGGTCCCTGATGGGACACAGACACCCACGTATGGCATTGAGTTTGGCTGCCACGAGCTCGAAACCCACCCGCAGCTGATCAGCCAATTCCACCTGGCAACCCAACACACGCCGTAGGAATTCCATGAATTGGTCGGGGGGGTCCTGGGAGACAGCTGTGGTGGTGTGTGTTTCCTGCTGTGTCGTCTGTGCAGGTGGTGGGGTCACCTCCAGGCAGCTGGCCTGCCCTGCTCCTGGGGGTGGGGTGCAGAGGCTGTCCATTATCCGTTGGAGGGTGTCTTGACATATGTGCAGGTTGTCCGCTTCATCATCAATGATGGGAAGTGTGGTGTGCTCTGCAGGAGGTGTTGTTTGTCCCTCTGCAATGTAAAGGGGAGATGCAGGTTAACAGAGTTACACATGTATGTTGTGATTTGCAGATGTTTACATTCAGACTGCATGACAATGTACATTGTGACTGTTTTGGGCGAGCTGGCTATTTGATGGCAGTCAGTGTGTTTTTCGACTACATGACGGATGTGTGGTAGTACCCGTACATTATCATCACACAGTGTCAGGCAATGCCAGATGTGAGTGGACACTTACTACGCACGAGCAGAACCTGTTGTGAGCTCTGTCCTGTAGTGCTGGTGTTGCACTTTGTACCACATTGCCGTCATTGCTGATGTTCTGTGATTGCTATGTGTGTGTGCTGCATTGTGGGGGAGTTGCCCCTGCAGCTCTGATTTCGTGTAGCCTTCTCCCTTTGAGGCGGGGTGCCTTTGAATTGTTTGCTTCTCGGGGCCTGATTTGCTTTTGATTTGGGTCATATGTGCTATCGGACAGATTTTGTGGCCTGGTGCATTGTTCGCCTGCTGCATGTATATTACGGCATGGGTTGTGGGTGCACGTGGACATGTTGGAGTGTGACCTGCTCCTTTACGGATGTGATCCGCACTGGGCTCTACCTCCATGCATTGTCGATTCGTGGGCCATGTCATTTATTTTTGGCTGCTGCCATGCTATTGGACAGGCAGTGTTGCTTGCATAGTCAGTGTGGGTCACAGAGCTGCTGCATTGCTGGATTTAGCACATGTGCATGGGTCGGTTGTGATATTGGTGATGGGGGGGCCCCCTCGGTGCACATTGTGGATGGGGGCCTACTTGGCGTTTCCATGTGTGCTGCAGTGTGCCAAGGCAATCAGAGACATGTTCCACGGTCATTGTGGGTGTGCTGTGTGCTACACGTAATTGTGCATGTGTGCCATTGTGCCCATCTCCCCCCGTCCCTAGTCGTAACTCACCCTGTTGCTGTTGGGTCAGGTCGTATCGTGCTGTGTCCAGGCCCCCCAATCCTGCCACCGTCTCCTCACTGCTGACTGTGGCCACCATTTGCTCCAGCTCATCCAGCTCCTCCTGTGTCGCAGGACTCCCACCTCCAGTCGCCGTTGCTGCCTCCCTGTTGGCGGCGAGCTTATGTTTGGTCTGCCTTTTCAGATCATGCCAGCGCATCTTGACCTCCTCCAGTGACCTCCTCGACACTCCGACTGCATTGACGTTGGTAAAGATGGCCTGCCATATTTCGGTTTGGTTTGCCAGTGCCGCAGTGGAGGTGCCGAACAGTTGTTGATGGTGTTCTATCACCTCCGTGACGATGATCCGGTCTTCCTGCGGACTGACCCCGTCTTCCTCTTTCTCTTGTCCTTGCCCTTCCCGGAACGCGGGGTTCCTGGCTGGTCCTCAGTGGGGCTTGTGGTGTTCGGCTTGTCCTCTGCACTCGGTCCGGGTGCATCCATGTTGCTACGCAGTTTGAATTGTTTTTGGGCTTTTTTTTTCTTTCTTTTATGGTGCTTTTTCCCGCCGGACGCGTGGGATTTGCAGGCCTGTGGCTGGTATTCGCTGATTTCTGTACCGCGATTGGCCTCATCGCATGTTTTTTTGCATTCGCGTTTCGCATTTTTTCGGCGTGGCGTTGATTTTCACGCTGACATTTGACGCGTTATCTGGTGGCTATCGCATGCTACCGCCTTGTTGTGAATTCCACATTGACACGGGGTTATTTTCCCGAGATAGCCTGCGATATTGAAAGTTGCATTACGCTACTCTTGCGGTAGTTATCACACGTTCTTGTGAATATACCCCTCTGTCATTATATCTCACTGTGCGTAGATCATTTAGCCCCGATCCGTACTGTCAGTTGGGAGTCAGCTATTGAGGTGTTTCATCGGTTTTACTAGTGCGTGAGCTGTGGGTCGGTCTGCCAACTCGGGAGGCGAGCATTAACGTTCGGGACAACTTAAACAAAACTAGGACAATAGTATTCTGTTTAACTCGAACTAGAACAACCCTTCCCGTTCCCCATTTCCATAGGCGCATATGCGCCTCCTTGTTGCGGTCTGTAAGTACACGGTGCCAGGTCCCAATCTGGTGCTATCTGATTGTGGTTTTACTGGCATTCCTTCTACTCTGCACTTTGGATATTAACGCATTTCTTCTAATTCACGCTGTGTAGTGGTTATGGGTGCCAATATGACATCAATATCAACGTCTTGTCTCTGCAAGTCACAAAAAATCGTGCCCCGGTATGCTGCAATTGGGATTTTGCGTAGGTCTAGTGTGTCCTCCCTGTGTAGTGCAACACTTTCCGCTTTAGCCCACACCTGCAGGGAGCGTTTCCAAGCCAGCGCCCTGGGGGGCTCAGGGGACTTCCATCTTTTAGAAATCAATCATTTCGCTACTATCAGCCCAGAGCAACAAAATGCGAGGTCACTTTTTGACTTTTACTCCTGTGATAAATGTGTAAGATACACATCTCCCGCTCTAGGGGTACCACGCATTCCGTGCAGCGAGACATGGCATCAGTTACCGTCCTCCAGTATTCTCCAAAGTGTTGGACAGCTCTGCAGCATGTGCAGTAGGTCCGCGTCCATGCTATAACATCGCCGGCACCCTGCGCTTGCGTGGTTGAAGTATTTATTAATTTTGGAGGGGGTAAGATATGCTTTTTGTGTTATGTAGTATTGTATTAATCGAAAGCGCATGTTCCGCGGGACGCTAATAGGACCTTCTTATACAGTGGTCCACTCAGCATCCATGACGGGACGTCGAAGATCCCTCATCCCAACTCTGCAATAAGGGTGACAGTGCTGTCGCTTTATGGTGCCTGAGGGATGCGGCGAACCATTTTGTGAGGTGCCGGCCTTGCCCCGTGACATGTAGGTATTGTATCGTTAAGTGCATTGGGGGTTCCTGGGTCATGTATCCCCAGTGTTTGCTCAGCGTTGCTATAATTGCACAATGTAAGAGGAACTGACCTGGCTGGAGTCCATCCCCCTCAACCAGCGATGCAAAATGTATCAGGGCACCTTCATGATATAAGTCTCCGACATCATGAATCCCCCCCTCCTCCCAGTGGCGTAACTTCAATGACGTGATGGTTGTGCAACCTCTGGGGGTGCTCAGCAGCAGCAGCGTGGGCACATACGGTTTTGTATCCCCTGTGATGTATAAGCATCTGAGGTAGCAGCGGTATGTTGTGTTGAGCAGCAGCGGAGCTGGCGCCTTCTCCTTGTTGCATGGTTGAAATAAAGTGAGGAGGGAATGAAGGGCCCATGGCGGGGAGATGGCCGCCGTGTCGGGTAGATGACGCCCGGAGAGCCACCTGGCCACCCATTGTAGCTGCGCAGCAAGATAATACTGTTCTAGATTGGGTAGTTCCAGTCCTCCTTGATTTGTGGGTAGGTAGAGTTTCCAAAGAGCCACTCAGTGACAGGAGCCTCCCCAGATGAAACCCCTTATCACTCCCTCGAGGATTCGAAAGAAGGGTGGTGGTATATACAAGGGCAAGTTGTTAAAGTAGTATAGAAGCCGCGGTAAAACCACCATTTTAATCAAGGTCACATGGCCCGTAACCGTTAGAGGGAGCGACATCTGGGAGCAAATAGACATCAGCGCTTTACCCTGGTTGCCGTCAAACAGGTCCTCCTGCTGATGGAAGATTCTGACCCCTAGGTCCCAAAATGTGCCTGTCTGCCATTCTATGTAAACATTGTTAAGTGTGTAGCCTGGGTTGGGGCATGCTTTATCAAATGGGTATAGACACGACTTTGACGCGTTAACTTTAAGCCCCGACAGAGCAGCAAACTCTCCCAGAGTATTGCCAGTGATGATGGAATTGACTGTGCGTCCTTGATGTATATGAGGAGGTCATCCGTGTACAGTGAAATTGCATGTTTGTCGTCTCCCAACGGACTTCCCCAGTTTGTCCCTTGCGTTCGAATGGCCGCCGCCAGAGGCTCAATAGCCAGCAAGAACATCAGCGGGGATAACGGGCATCCTTGTCTGGTCCCTCGCTTCACTCTAATCAAGGCCGAAATGTGAGGCTCTGTCTGCACTCTCACCGTCAGCTCATTATATAATAGTTTGATCATACTGAGAAAGGCGTCTCCAATCCCAAAATGTGGTAGCACAGCAAACAGGTATCCCCACTCAAGGGTGGCAAAGGCCTTCTCCAGGTCTAGTATTAGACAGCCGGAGTAGGGCCATTGGTCCACTGAGTGCTTGGCTACCCTGAAGAAGCGTTGCAAGTTCAATGAAGTACTGCGGGCTGACACTAACCTGTTTTGGTCAGCGTGAACTAGGGATGGGACCAGAGGCGCCAACCGGTCAGCCAGTAATTTCACTAATATTTTGTAATCTATATTTAATAGGGCTAAGGGACGATATGAACCCAGCTCTGCTGGATCCCTGTCAGGTTTGGGCAGCGAGACCAGGCGGGCAACGTTTAGCGAGGTGGGGAGAGCGGATCCCTCCAAAGCAGCGGTAAATAGGGCATGCAGGCGTGGAGTCAGAGCCACTACACAGGCTTTGTAGTATTCTGAAGGTAGTCCATTGGGGCCAGGGGTTTTACCCGTCGCCAGTGCCGTGATGGCTTCTTGGACCTTATCAGAGGCAATCGGGGCATCCAGCGCTTTGCGCTGTTCTGGTGTTATGACGGGTAGGCGCACTGAGTCCAGAAAGTTGTCCACGCGCGCTCGGTCGTATTGGTTGGACGATAGATTCGCAGACAGCGGTATAGTGTCTCGTTATCTCCGATTGTATCTCATGTTGCGTATATACTGTGTGCCCCGTTGCTGTGCGTATTGCATGTATGCGGTGTCGGGGCTGTTCCATCGGTTCTCCCTCAGTGTACGTCGACACATATTTCCACCGGTGCGTTTTCTCCTCACTGCAGGGAGCGCCGACGTTCTAGAGCAGGTTCGGCGTCATGTTACTAATATATGGCTTCTCATAACCGGGGAAAAATCAGGATAATTGGGGCAAGTCGCAGAGCTTCTCTAAGTTGCGTCCACCATCTTGGCTGCCTGGCCACGCCCCCCGAAGCTCCAAATCATTTTTATTGAAACAGATGTTCTAGCATTTAGGTCTCAGGTAAGTAAAAAGCAGTCTAATATCTGAAATTACATAGCTAATCTTTAAAAAATATATATATTGGGATAACACAGCTTAGTTTAGCCTCTCTGCCTGAAAGAGGCTTTTGTTAAAGCATACGTTTGTTAAACGTAACTGAGTCGCCATATGCTTGAACTATCAATATTAACACATGGTAGAACTAACACGGTGTCAAGTAGCCGTAGCATGGGAGGGAGATTGCTGGGATCACAACACCAATTGAGATGTGAATGGGCACAGGGGGCTACAGGCTGGATTCTATTCCTGTACGCTGAAGAGGCATTTATAAATCAATACTGACAGGTGTTCCGTAGAAACATATCAGCGGTGACATATGCTAAATATAGGTTAGGAATGAGTTCAGTCCGCCTAAAATGTTAACAAGGAAGAGACATATTATCCAGTAATGCCTGACAGTGCCTTCAGATGAAGGAATATTGGCAATCAATAACTGAGCAGAGAACATATTTGTTCCCCTGCCAGAAAGGAGCATTTGGAAGGGGGTGGGAGGTACAGGGAATTAATAGAGACATGAAGAAAAGGTCAAACAAAATGTACAAAAAATAGAAAGAAAATCCTGCATTAGAGGGAGTCGTTCATATCTGTTTAATAATAGCAAAGTCTATCCTGGAAAAAGGCCAGGTTAGTGTAATTTATTACATTGTATGTATTTTTTTCTGTAACCCTCACTAGGTTTGACTTGCTTGTCCACATCCTGTTACAGTCTTATAATGAAGAGGGAGCAGACGCAGTCCCGGGCGAACTGTTTAATGAGGTCACAATGCAAGGGATTTGGAGATGTACTTGGCAATGTCTAATATAGTGTGCGAGAGATGGACTCAACATGGCCCTTTTGATTTACTGTCTGTGAAACATGAATTGACAGTTGAATTGATGTTGGCAGTTTAAAAATGAATCCTTGGCAAGGATTTTATTTTTCAAGAGGAGAATCAAGATGGTGAGAGAAGTCGTTTCTAAGTGTCTGAAGGGACTTCACTTGGCCGCCAGCCTTCGGTTTCCACCCCAGATTTTTTTATTCTTTCAGGCTGCCAGAGGCAGCATTTACAGAGAAACGTAGTGCATTTTATGAAGACTTGTCTTCTCCATTTAAACACATTGACTGGTTTGATTTTTTTTCTTCCATTTTTCCTGTTTGATATTTTTTAATAATATACTCACACTCATTACTCGGCTCATTCAATAAGAGATGTCAGGTCTATTTTTGTTAAATCAATTGCTTTTCCATCTATGCCTCAGATAGTTGGGGATTAGGTTTGGAGGATCAGTGTGAAGGAAGTGAAGGCGTGGAGGTGAATGGGATTATTCACGTAAAGATCACCCGAAAAACCAAAGGAAAAGAACCTGTGAACAAGGAAGGTGGAGGAGAGGCAAAATAGGAGCGGGACGGGACTGAGACTTGGGCCTGATGACTGGCAGTGGGGTTGGTGATGAAAGTAAAGAACAAGATTAAATAAAGGATAAGTAGTTGGAGAGAAAAGGAAAAGAAGATTGACATGGTTTTTTAATATGATGCCTCGAAAGGTGAGAGTTGCAAGCAAGGTTTAGTAGTCAACTGTGTTAATTTTTAGAAAATTTGAGGTAATCGTTGTCACACCCAGTCTTTTCTTCCTAACAAAATAATGCATCCTTCCTCCCAGACAACACCCTCAAAAGTCATAGCTTCAGAAAGATAGAAGCCTTTCTTCAGTGTCAATGCAACCCTACCATTGCCATAGACCCCACCCCTGCCCAGATGCACAACTTGCAGCTGTATCTCCTAAATCCTCATGCACATCTTCAAGAAATAAAATGCCTCAACTGCCAGGGAGCGCGAAGACAAGCCAGGAAGAGAACGAATAGGAGAAAACTAGATGTAATGGCACATACCACAAGTAAACTAAACATTACCCACCGTGTCTCTCTTTTTCGTTTCCTTCCTAACTAACTAAATAAGGATATACCCAAGCAATAAAAAGTAGGCTGAGCCGTGCCCCACACCAAACAAAAACCCTTTAGCACATTAAATGGTGCTTGCCAGTTTTACCCACTTTCAAGGCTCATCATCAGAAACTTGACATCTGCAATAGTGTTGGAAAGTGGATTATTGGGAGGGGCAAATGTAGGTCTGCCACTGGAAATAAGGCCACTAACACATAATAGGACTCAGCATAGGTCTTAGAAAATTATTCCCATGCTCAACCCTTGGTAGCTTGGCTGCGAGCAGGCAGGCTTAACTTCAAAGACTTTAAAATCCCCAATTCAGTAAATAATTAAGACACAATGCATAATACAAATCCAACACCAATTTATAAAAATAGGAAATATTTGTATCTTTAAAATGACACCAAAACGACAAAAATCCAATGTAGGGAACCGGAGATATGAATTTTCAAAGATTTAGCATTATATAGCACTTAGAAACATATAGCGCCTTATTGGGACATCTGGTCGCGATAGACCAGCTCAAAGTCAAAGTTTCAGGCCGACCGCGATGGAGCCCTGAGCGGCTACCACTCGCGGTAGGTCCCGGTCACAGTTTTTACCTTCGAACTTAGAAACTTTTCTGGAGCTTTTCTTCCCGGGGTCCCTCGAAGCTCTCAGCCAGTCCGGATCCGGTGAGGGTTCGCCGGATTGCCTTGCGATGAGCTCCCGGTCAAACTTATGGAAGTCCAACATCCGGAGCGTTCCAGAGGAGCAAACCCAGGATCCAGGCCGACACGCGGTTGAAGGCAGGCGGCTTGGCTTTTGCGGTTGCTCCTAGTCACCTTTTCTTCGTTCGGACTTAGAAACGTTTACGGAGCTTTTTCTCGCGGGGTCCCTCGATGCTCTTCACCAGGCCGGATTCGGTGATGATTCGCCGGCCTCGGATTTCTTCTACTCCCGGTCAAACTCTGGAAGTTGGACCGACGGAGCTTTTAGCGGGACGAACCTGGATGGCTTGGCCGGCTCGCGGTTGAAGGCAGGCGGCCTGGCTGGCCAGGTTGAGTCGGTCCCTCTATGGAGCTTTTTTTCAAAGTTGCTCCAAAGTTCTCCAAACTTCTTGAACTTCTTCCTGAAGTTCCTCAAGGGGTCCCAAAGTGTCTCAAACTCACTCCAAGGGTCTGGAAGCTCCAAGATGGTCCTTGAAAGTTGAGGACTTCAGTTCCCACAATCCACTTGGACAAAACCCTTACAAATCCACTGGTAGTTCTTCCAGTTGAGTATCCTTGGTGGTGATGGTCCAGGTGAGCTCTGTTAACCTGTAGCTTGCAGGGAGTCCACTCTTTAGTTCTTTTGCAGCAAGGTAATCCACAGGGCTGTAGTATCAGCTGGTGCAGTCTTCAGAGGGCAGCCCTTAGAATTTTGCACCCCCAACTTCTCAGCATGGTAACGTCTTGCTTCCTTAAGTTTCAAGCAGCAGATCTGGAGGGCTCTGCCCCACTCAGATACTTATTCCAAGTTCTCTGGGTCAGGCAGGAGGTCACTCCTGACCAATGGGAGCAGGGCAACTCCTCAAAGATATGACCACATCCTGTAGAGTGTGGCATTATTTTGTCCCAGAGTGCAGCTGATTTTCCAGCAGGGAGGTAAGAGCTGGCTAAACACACCCCTAGGATGGCTAACTTACTTAGACTCTCCCCCCAACATCTGCTCATACCTTCCTTAATCCTACCATCTGCCTGAGGTGGAAAGTTCAGAGTTGTAAATGACACTGGTTTCTGCTCTCCCCTTTGAAGACCATAGTTTACGACTCCTCCCCATGGCCTGGCATTCCTGTGGAACAGCACACTGCCCTGCCAGCAGAGCTGGTTAACCCCAGGGGCTCTTTATCACCTCTTCAAGGCAGCCTGGCTAATCCACTTAACTCTGACCAATCAGGGCAGACCACTGGAAGGCTGAATCTGGACCTACAAACAAGAAAGTCTTATAACTTCTTGTATATATACTTTAGGAGAAATCCAACAATATCATATTGTGGGATTTATTAATACCATTCGGGGAAGTCTTTGAATGGTACTTGTAGCCCTCTCCTATCAAGAGTTATTAGTTAATAACTTCCTACCATGTTAACCTATGTAGCAGGGGATTTGCAAAGGGAAAAATGACTTGGGCCATTTTTCTAGCACCAGGACTTACAAAAACATATTTTATAAGTACTTTGCTTATAGCTACAGGACCCCCACCCCATGGGTCACTTAGGTGAGACTTTAGGGGTTCTGAATCTGTAGAAATATTGCAGATCCTCACTCCACAGTGCTCCTAGCATCAAAGTCGAATTTGGGCAGCACTTTATCACAATGTGGGGAGTGAAATGTGAAATTTCACTTAACCCAGGGCATATAAAACTCATTTTTATAAGGGTCTACCTTATAGATACCTGACCCCCCTACCCCTGGGACACCTAGGGGAGACCCTGGGGGTTCCTAATATGCCATAACATTGTAGGTTATCCATTTTTAAGTGCCCCAAATACGAAAGTCGAGTTTGGGCACAATTTACTTTTTAAAAGCAGTCATGGCACCCATGGCTGCTTTTAAAACTGGCCTCAGGCTTCAGCAGTGCACACATGCAAGTGCAGAAGGCTGCTGGCCTCTAAACTGCCATGCCCTAATACATACTAGGGACTGATAGGTAGTTTCAATTCCCCAGCCCTATTATATACTAGGGGCTTATAGGGTAGGTCATGCCAATCACAGGGGTACCCCAACCCATAATGTACCCTAGTGTATTTAGGTGTTTTCACTGTATCTAAGTGTTTTCAGCATAGCACTGGCCCTGGGCCTGGTTAGGCAAAGCCCAAGGTCAGTCAGAGTCAGTTACCCCCAGTACCAGTCAGCAAAATGTTGGGGGGTGCCCAGGGCACAGGATGACTTTGCAACATAGCACCCCCCTAAACGAAAGGTGATGGGTTACTAACCTACACCCTGGTAGTGCTCATCTGCTAAGTGGAAAAAGCTGGAAAGTCCATCCGCATTTGCATGGGCAACCCCAGGTATGTGTTCCACTGTAAAGTCCATTCCCTGTAGGGAAATGGACCACCTTAACAGCTTGGGATTCTCCCCTCTCATCTGCATGAGCCATCTGAGAGGCCTGTGGTCAGTTTGAACACGAAAGTGAGTCCCAAACAAATATGGTCTCAACTTTTTCAGGGACCAAACCACAGCAAGAGCCTCTCTCTCAATGGCACTCCACCTCTGCTCTCTGGGAAGAAGCCTCCTGCTAATAAAGGCAACTGGCTGATCAAGGCCCTCTTCATTTAGCTGTGACAACACTGCCCCAATCCCTTGCTCTGAAGCATCTGTCTGAACCACAAATTCTTTTGTGTAGTCAGGGGCCAGTAGCACTGTTGCTGAACACATAGCAGCTTTCAGAGTGTCAAAAGCCTTCTGACACTCTGGGGTCCAATCCACCTTCTTGGGCCTCTTTTTAGAAGTGAGTTCTGTTAGGGGCCCCACAATGGTCCCATAATTTTGAACAAACCTTCTATAGTACCCTGTTAGTCCAAGGAATGCCCTGACCTGAGTCTGGGTAACAGGAGCTGTCCAATCCAAAATAGTTTGGATTTTAGCTTGGAGAGGCTGTACATGGCCCCCACCTACCAGGTGGCCCAGGTACTCCACAGAACTCTGCCCTATTTGGCACTTGCTTGCCTTAATAGTCAGGCCTGCCTGCTGCATGGCCTGAAGCACTTCCCTTAGGTGGCTTAAGTGATCCCCCCAGGTAGAACTGTATACAGCTATATCATCCAGGTAAGTTGCACTGAACTGTTCCAACCCAGACAAGACCCTGTTCACCAACCTTTGGAAGGTGGCAGGTGCATTCTTTAAGCCAAAGGGCATTACCAAAATGGAGAATGTCTATTGGAGGCAATTCCCCCCCTGAATCTGACCTCCCTTCGAGGGATTCTCAGTCAACTAAAATCTGGATCACCCACAGATTCTGCCCCTCCCACCATTCTAAATCTAATTACTGAGACTGTATCTCCAGTGATCTTAGATGTGATCAATGCCTCTCTGGAAACAGGCAATGGTTAGAGCACTCTTGAAAAAACCTAACCTAGACCCTGATGTGTTGGCAAATTACCGTCCCATTTCATTACTACCAGGAATTAGTAAAATAGCTGAGAAGCACGTAAATTATGCCCTCTCAACCTTTCTGGAAATAATAACCGTCTTCATCCCTCACAGACAGGTTTCAGACCACAACAGAGAACACAAACTGCGCTTCTGGCAGTTGTAGAGGAATCAAGAAAAATTCTGGATTGCGGAGGCTGCGCTGCTCTCATTCTTTTGGATCTCAGCGCAGCCTTCGATACGGTGAACCATCAATTGTTGATTCAAAGACTCAAGGATGCAGGAGTGGTTGGAACAGCGCTAAAGTGGCTGCAGTCCTTTTTGGAGGACAGATTTTTTGTAGTCTTTGAAGATGAAAACACATCAAAGATAATGCCCCTTAGATGTGGGGTGCCTCAGGGATCCTCCCTGAGCCCCACTCTATTTAATATCTATATGAGTTCTCTGGCAGGGGTAGTAACACCTTTTGGAGTACAGATCATTACCTATGCTGATGATACCCAGTTGGTGGTTTCTCTCAATCAACTGGATAACTCAGGACCTGGCCTAGCCTTATGCCTTGAAAAGGTATCAATATGGATGGACAACTCATATTTAAAACTCAATGGAGCTAAGACTGAGCTGATGCTCCTTGGTAATCCTGTCCCCCTGAACATAGGTTTGTTCTGGCCTAGCTGTCTGGGTCCAGCCCCCTCCCCGAAAGAACAGATTAAGAGCTTGGGTATATGGTTGGACCGTAATCTTGATTTCAAGGAGCAGGCATGAAAGGTCGCAGCCTGCTGCTATGGGATCTTGAGAATGATAAGAAAAATCCTCCCCCTGCTACCTCTTTCTGCCAGAAGACTGCTGGTTCAAGCATTAATTTTGTCACTCCTTGACTATGCTAACGTCCTATTTCCGGGAGCCCCACACCTCACCACCAAAAAATTACAGATCGTGCAAAATTGCGCAGCATGTCTGCTCCTGAATACCCCAAAGCGCCTTTCAGCTAAGCCTGCACTTGCTTCGCTCCACTGGCTTCCTATCCAGGAGAGGATCCAGTTTAAGGCGTTGTGCATTACACATAAAGCACTTTCAGGCAAGGGTCCGCCAATTATCAGTTCCATCATTCAACCCTACCGTTCTAATAGGTCCTTGAGGTCAGACAATAAACAACTGGCGGCAGTCCCCAAAATAAGAAAAACACGAAGTGGAGGGCGTCTCTTCTCATATAACGCCGCCAAACTATGGAATCTCCTTCTCCTTCGTATCCGCCTTGAGCCAAATTACCTGACCTTTCGAAACCTAACTCTGCCCGGAGTTGAAGCTGAACCGTTGTTAGCGCTGGGATGCCCTCGGGTAACCATGCGCTTTAGAAATGCCCTTTCATTCATTCATTCATTCATTCATTCATAATGTCCCTCTGGTGTGGAGAATGCTGACCTCTCCTTTGCTCCATCAGTGACGGCAATCTGCCAGTAACCTGAAGTCAAATCAAAAGTACTCGGGTACTTAGCAGCCCCTAACCTGTCAATGAGCTCATCAGCTCTAGGTATAGGGTGAGCGTCAGTCTTTGTGACTGCATTCAGTCCTCTGTAGTCCACACAGAACCTTAACTCCTTGGGTCCCCCCTGAGGATTAGGTTTAGGCACCAGCACCACTGGACTGGCCCATGGACTCTCAGACAGTTCAATTACCCCCAATTCCAGCATCTTAGCAACCTCAGCTTTAATGCTGGCTCTGACATGGTCAGACAACTTGTACAGTTTATGTTTGACAGGTAGGCTGTCACCAGTGTCAATGTGGTGCACACACCACTCAGTGATGCCTGGGGTCAAAGAGAACAGGCCAGCAAACTGCTCCAGCACTTGCTTACAGTCTCTGTGCTGCTTGTCTGTCAACTTGGGAGAGAGCACAACTCCCTCCACTGACCCATCTTGCACATTAGTGGAAAAGAGGTCGGGCACAGGCTCAGTTTCCTCCTCCACACCCTCATCAGTGACCAGTAACATGGTCATGTCTGCCCTGTCATGGTGGGGTTTCAATCTATTCACATGCAGGACCCTATGAGGGTTCCTGGGGGTGCCAAGGTCAACCAAATAGGTAAACTCACCCTTCTTTTCTAAGATTGGATAGGGCCCACTCCACTTGTCATGGAGGGCCCTGGGAGCCACAGGCTCCAACACCCACACCAAGTGTCCTGGAGTATACTCAGGCATAGTAGCCTTTTGATCATACCAGTGCTTCATGAGCTCCTGGCTGGCCTCCAGTTTCCTGTTTGCCTTGTACATGTACTCTGCCATTCTAGATCTCAGGCCTAGCACATAATCAAGCACATTGTCCTTTGCTTCTTTAAGAGGCTTCTCTAAAGACTCTCTCAGCAGGCTCAATGGCCCCCTCACAGGGTGTCCAAACAACAACTCAAAGGGACTGAAAACAACCCCTTTCTGTGGCACCTCCCTGTAGGCAAACAGTAAGCATGGGAGGAGAACATCCCATCTCCTCCTGAGTTTCTCTGACAACCCATTTATCATGCCCTTCAGGGTTTTGTTGAATCTCTCAACAAGACCATTTGCTTGTGGGTGATAGGGGTGGTGAACTTGTAGTTGACACCACACTCATCCCACTTAGCAGTCAGATAGCTGGACAGGAAGCTCGTGCCCCTATCTGACATCACCTCTTTTGGAAAACCGACTCTGGTGAACACTCCAAGCAGTGCTCTAGCCACTGCAGGAGCATCAATGGTTCTAAGAGGGATTGCTTCAGGGTACCTAGTGGCATGGTCCACTACCGCTAAGATATACCTATTCCCTGATGCAGTAGGTGGGTCCAGGGGACTAACAATGTCCATCCCCACCCTTTCAAAAGGAACCCCAACCACTGGCAGTGGTATTAGGGGAGCCTCTGTCTTGCCCCCTGCCTTGCCACTGGCCTGACAGGTGACACAGGAGCTGCAAAACTCCTTTATCTTTTCAGACATATGGGGCCAGTAGAAATGGTTCACCAACCGGTTCCATGTCTTTGTCTGTCCCAAATGTCCTGCCAAGGGGATATCATGACCCAAAGTCAGGATGATCTCTCTGTACCTCTGGGGCACCACCAACCTCCTGGTGGCCCCCTCCTTGAGGTTTCTGGCTTTAGTATAAAGCAGTCCATTTTCCCAGTAGAGTTTGTGAAACCCACTGTCATCCCCTTCCTCTTGCTTAGAAGCAATCCGCCTCAAGCTCTCAAGGGTGGGACTGTCACACTGTCCCTTACTGAACTCCTCCCTGGAGGGTCCACCTGCTCCTGTCAGTTCTGTCAAATCTGACAGCTCTGGCAGGGATGGAGTCCCTCCCTCAGAGGCCAGATCCTCCCCATCAGGGCTAGATTCTTCCTGCACCTCTGGAATTCCCTGGGTTGGCTCACCAGGCCCAGTGCCCTTGTCCTTGGATGCTTGGCCCTTTGTTCCAGGGTCCAACTGTCCAACCCCTCCCTTCTGGCTAGTCTGTGACCTAGTCACAGCACATACCCACTCTGGGAGCTCCAATATTTTCATATGGAGTCCTCTTTCCACCTCTGACCACACAGAGGCTTCAAGATCATTGCCCAGTAAACACTGGACTGGGAGCACCTTTGATACAGCTACCTTCATAGGGCCTGTCACACCTCCCCATTCCAAATCCACCACAGCCATAGGATGGAGTTTGGTAGAGCTGTCTGCATAAGTCACCTGGTGAAACTCACCAGGTAACAACCTCTCTGGAGGCACCAGCTCATCCAGGACCAGAGTTACACTAGCCCCAGTGTCTCTGATAGCCTCAACCTCAGTCCCATTCACTTTAGGCCTCTGCCTGTACTTGTCCATGTTTGGAGGTAAGGCAGCAAGGGTTGCAATATTCACCCCACCCAGGGACACTAAGGTTGCTTCCTCCACCTGACTACCCCTCTCTGGGGCACCACTCTCCACCCCTACACTTACACTGGCAATCCCTGTGGATGGCCCCTTAGGGGGGAGCTTCTTGGCGTAGACAGCATCTCCCTGTTTGTGCCCTGGTTGGTTACAGTCAAAGCACTTACCCACCTTTGAGGGATCAAATAACCTACCATTCTTTCCATGATACCCCCTCCCTTTGAATTTGGGTTAACTCGGGCCCCCCCTCCTTTTGCAGGTTTTTGTGGGTCTTTGGAGGACTCCTTCTGGTTTTGACCTTCTTTCCCTTGGGCTTTCCCTTGGGGAGGGACCTGTCCTCCTTTCTGCTGGTCACCCCCCTGGTGCTGTATGGAAACCCGGGTTCTCACCCACTCATCAGCTGCTTCACCCAGCTCTCTGGGGTCTGTCAGCTTAGAGACCACTAGATACTGGCGTAACTTCTCTTCTGCACAATGAGTCAAAATATGTTCTTTCAAAAACAAATTATACAATCCCTCAGATGTGTCAACTTTGTTACCAACAATCCAGCCTTCCAGTGCCTTCACTGAAATGTCCACAAAGTCTACCCAAGACTTAGAACTCAATTTCTGGGTGCCTCTAAACTTCACCCTGTACTGCTCTGGAGTCAGACCAAATCGTTTGACTAAGCATGCCTTCATCTGCTGGTATGATTCTGCATCCTCTCCCTTCAGGGTCAGGAGCCTATCCCTCCCAGCTACTGGAATCAACTCCCACAGGAGTGCACCCCAATACCTAGAGTGGACCCTATTCATTCTAAGGGCCCTCTCAAAAGCTGCTAGCCACCTGTCAATGTCATCCCCCTCTGTGTACTTGGGCACTATACCCTTGGGAAGTTTAGGATCAAATGCACCACCCCTGGACAGTTCAAAATCGTCATCATTTTCACTGCCACCATTTCTTTTGAACGCCTCCTCCCTCTCCCATCTCTTCTTAGCCAATTCCAATTTTTCCTTCTCCAAGGCAATCAAAGCTAATTGAGCCTCAAGTTATCTTTCTGCAAGGGACGGTGGTGGTTCCTGAGTAAGGGACCCTTCCCCACTCCCACCATCTGGAATCATAGGGCTAACATTAGAGATAATGGAAGAGGCACCATCCTCACCCCTCTCTTGGGTGAGGTTGGGGGGAACACCCTCAATCCCCCTTGAATCTCCTCAGCTACCCCAGCCTAGGCCTGTAGGGACTTAAGTAACCCTGCCTTCCTAATCCTGTTGGAAGCAGGCAGCCCCCTAAGCCTACACTGTACCCTAAGATCAGCTATCTTGAACTGGGACAGTTTAGCCAGGTCCAGCTCCATGGTTCCCTAGTTTTGGGTCACAAAAACTAGGCACAACAGACTTAGAACAATTTGGAAAAATCAAAACAATGGATTAAAAACAGTTTAGTCCAAATTCCAAAAATCGAACTCAAAGGTTTTGCTCTAAGGCAATTTAGAGGATTTTTATAACCTTAATTCACTTTACTGAAAGGTGTACTTTTTAAACACAAGTCCTCATCCAAACCGCTGCCACCAAATGTTGGAAAGTGGATTATTGGTAGGGGCAAATGTAGGTCTGCCACTGGCAATAAGGCCACTAACACATAATAGGACTCAGCATAGGTCTTAGAAAATTATTCCCATGCTCAACCCTTGGTAGCTTGGCTTCGAGCAGGCAGGCTTAACTTCAAAGACAGGTATGTAAAGCATTTAAAATCACCAATTCAGTAAATAATTAAGACACAATGCATAATACAAATCCAACACCAATTTATAAAAATAGGAAATATTTGTATCTTTAAAATGACACCAAAACGACAAAAATCCAATGTAGGGAACCGGAGATATGAATTTTCAAAGATTTAGCATTATATAGCACTTAGAAACATATAGCGCCTTATTGGGACATCTGGTCGCGATAGACCGGCTCAAAGTTTCAGGCCGACCGCGATGGAGCCCTGAGCGGCTACCACTCGCGGTAGGTCCCGGTCACAGTTTTTACCTTCGGACTTAGAAACTTTTCTGGAGGTTTTCTTCCCGGGGTCCCTCGAAGCTCTCAGCCAGTCCGGATTCGGTGAGGGTTCGCCGGATTGCCTAGCGATGAGCTCCCGGTCAAACTTATGGAAGTCCAACCTCCGGAGCGTTCCAGCGGAGCAAACCCAGGATCCAGGCCGACACGCGGTTGAAGGCAGGCGGCTTGGCTTTCGCGGTTGCTTCCGGTCACCTTTTCTTCGTTCGGACTTGGAAACTTTTACGGAGCTTTTTCTCACGGGGTCCCTCGATGCTCTTCACCAGGCCGGATTCGGTGAGGGTTCGCCGGCCTCAGATTTCTTCTACTCCCGGTCAAACTCTGGAAGTTGGACCGACTGAGCTTGTAACGGAACGAACCTGGATGGCTTGGCCGGCTCCCGGTTGAAGGCAGGTGGCCTGGCTGGCTAGGTTGAGTCGGTCCCTCAATGGAGCTTTTTTTCAAAGTTGCTCCAAAGTTCTCCAAACTTCTTGAACTTCTTCCTGAAGTTCCTCAAGGGGTCCCAAAGTGTCTCAAACTCACTCCAAGGGTGTGGAAGCTCCAAGATGGTCCTTGAAAGTTGAGGACTTCAGTTCCCACAATCCACTTGGACAAAACCCTTACAAATCCACTGGTAGTTCTTCCAGTTGAGGATCCTTGGTGGTGATGGTCCAGGTAAGCTCTGTTAACCTGTAGCTTGCAGGGAGTCCACTCTTTAGTTCTTTTGCAGCAAGGTAATCCACAGGGCTGTAGTTTGAGCTGGTGCAGTCTTCAGAGGGCAGGCATTAGACTTTTGCACCCCCAACATCTCAGCATGGCAACGTCTTGCTTCCTTAAGTTTCAAGCAGCAGATCTGGAGGGCTCTGCCCCTCTCAGATATTTATTCCAAGTTCTCTGGGTCAGGCAGGAGGTCACTCCTGACCAATGGGAGCAGGGTAACTCCTCAAAGATATGACCACATCCTATAGAGTGTGGCATTATTTTGTCCCAGAGTGCATCAAATCTTCCAAATTCATAATGGCTGATTTTCCAGCAGGGAGGTAAGAGCTGGCTAAACACACCCCTAGGATGGCTAATGTACTTAGACTCTCCCCCCTGCATCTGCTCATACCTTCCTTAATCCTACCATCTGCCTGAGGTAGAAAGTTCAGAGTTGTAAATGACACTGGTTTCTGCTCTCCCCTTTGAAGACCATAGTTTACGACTCCTCCCCCTGGCCTGGCATTCCTGTGGAACAGCACACTGCCCTGCCAGCAGAGCTGGTTAACCCCAGGGGCTCTTTATCACCTCTTCAAGGCAGCCTGGCTAATACACTTAACTCTGACCAATCAGGGCAGACCACTGGAAGGCTGAATCTGGACCTACAAACAAGAAAGTCTTATAACTTCTTGTATGTACACTTTAGGAGAAATTCAACAATATCATACTGTGGGATTTATTAATACCATTCGGGGAAGTCTTTGAATGGTACTTGTAGCCCTCTCCTATCAAGAGTTATTAGTTAATAACTTCCTACCATGTTAACCTATGTAGCAGGGGATTTGCAATGGGAAAAATGACTTGGGCCATTTTTCCAGCGCCAGGACTTACAAAAACATATTTTATAAGTACTTTGCTTATAGCTACAGGACCCCCACCACATGGGTCACTTAGGTGAGACTTTAGGGGTTCTGAATCTGTAGAAATATTGCAGATCCTCACTCCACAGTGCTCCTAGCATCAAAGTCAAATTTGGGCAGCACTTTATCACAATGTGGGGGAGTGAAATTTCACTTAACCCAGGGCATATAAAACTCATTTTATAAGGGCCTACCTTATAGATACCTGACCCCCCACCCCTGGGACACCTAGGGGAGACCCTGGGGGTTCCTAATATGCCATAACATTGTAGGTTATCCATTTTTAAGTGCCCAAAACACCAAAGTCGAGTTTGGGCACAATTTCCTTTTAAAAGCAGTCCTTGCACCCAGGGCTGCTTTTAAAACTGACCTCAGGCCTCAGCAGTGCACACATGCAAGTGCAGAAGGCTGCTGGCCTCTAAACTGCCATGCCCTACTATATACTAGGGACTGATAGGTAGTTTCAATTCCCCTGCCCTATTATATACTAGGGACTTATAGGGTAGGTCATGCCAATCACAGGGGTACCCCAACCCATAGTGTACCCTAGTGTATGTAGGTGTTTTCACTGTATCTAAGTGTTTTCAGTATAGCACTAGCCCTGAGCCTGGTTAGGCAAAGCCCAGGGTCAGTCAGAGTCAGTTACCACCAGTACCAGTCAGCAAAAAGTTGGGGGGTGCCCAGGGCACAGGATGACTTTGCAACAAATAGATAATAAATATGGAAGGAGAAGCGGGCTCATAAATAGCCACCAAAGGGAACCCAGCTGCTGAAGCCCAGGAAGGCACTCTACCATAGGCATATTTACCCTGGATCACATTAGGAAGGCCAACACCCTTAACCCTGTAGGCTTTGAAAATTAAAGCCCTTAACGCTGACTTTTAGTAGACATGGCAAGTGCTAAAATAAGATGAACAGATCCAAAAATAACAAATAGTGAACCAGAAGCTCTAAATGCAGCAGTACATTCTAAATAATTCAGAATAGCCCTTAATACATCCATACGCCACAGTGAATCAAACTCATCCATAACAACAAGAGGCTGAAGAAACACTTCTTGTTTGAGATGAACAGAAGAAAGAACTGTGGATGAACAATTTGTCCAAGTTAAAGTACCAAATGAGAAAATGGAGATATGCATTCTGAAGATCCATTGATGTCAGGAACTCTTGTGGAAGAGCCATCAGTATCACTCACTGCAATTTTGAAACACAGGCTGGCAACCTAAGAATTTAATCTTTTCATATCCAGTACAAAATGGAATTTTCTTGAGGTTTCGAGAACCAGAAACATTATTGAATAAAATCCTGACCCAATCAGTGGTAACTGAATCATTTGTTGTATTTTTGATTGAGTTCTGCATACTTGCTTCCACAGTCTAGGGGAGTATTGAATTAGATGTTGTACCTGTTGGGCATGATTGCAAGAACTCGGGGGTCTTAAAAACAACTGGCAATTTCCAAATTTCTTTCACGCCATCACTCCCAGGTCAGAACCAAATAAATGTTGCCACAAAAATGGCAGATTAAGCAGTAATACTTTTGGCTAGCAGACGTACATCATTCTCTCGTCCAAATATTGTGCCTGGCTGCCGCTGTAGAACCTCCAGTAAAGGCAGCCACAGGTAAGGAGTCAAAAGCAATATCATTAAAAAAATTCACCTATTGTTCCAGACGTGACAACCTCTCAGAAACATCTTGTCCATCCTCCAGCAGAATAAAAAGAGATTCAAAATCACACTTTAAAGATTGAGCTACATATGCAGCTTTTAAGGATACGTTAGTACCACCATAAAATCTATTTATAGTAGCATCTACCTTGCGATCAATCAAGTCTTTAGCTGCCATATTTTCTGCAACCATCGGCACCCTGCCAGCAAGTTTAGGTACAATGGACTCCACCGTCACTGATTCTGCCAAACCCAGATCCTTTCCATATATGGGCCACATATTTGCCATAAAGTTAAGCATGATCATTTTCTCTGGATATTTCCAATCTTGCAAAATCACCCTTGATTGATTTGTGCATAGGAAAAGTAAGTGTAAATGGCAAACACAATTTCTCAAAAATTTCTTTTTCCAAATTACTTGATATCTGAAGTCAGGTGAATCCATATTATCCTTGACACGATTCAGCACTCATGTGACCAAGATTCTAGCCATGAGCCTATACTAAATAGTCAAATCAATGTCCTCTTCACCATCGAAATCAGGCAATAACTATGGTATCTCCAGTCTGTTGTTACCATAACAGAAACAGCCACCTCAAACATAGATTGTAATCCTACAGCAGTTTGAGGTAGCCAATGTCATCACCCAACCAGGGTGATCTGTAACGAGCATGCTTATGATTTGTGAAGCGTGACTATGACTATGAGAAGGAGAGCATAATCTGCTCCAGCCTCTCCTCCATCCTTCTGTCGTTTTTGCCAAATGCTTCTTTGCTGACATCCTATGTTGTGTTATGTATATATAATGTTATGCGAGGTGTATTTGTAAAGTGCACTGTTACCCGTGCGGGTATCCTGGTGCTGTGCAGGAGTGTGATGCTAGCTCCAGGGCAGGGAGAGAAATGATATGAGGAGCCACATCTTCAGAGTCTTCTGGAGTTCAAGAGGAGAGGAGGGGGCTCTGATGTAATGTGGGAGGTTGTTCTATGATTTGGGGGCGATTGTACCACCCCATGAGGCACTTCCCTATAAGTGCAGGCGGGGAGATAATGCGAATGCTTCTCGAATGGAGGTAGACGATGGGTGATGCTGCAGTGTGAGCAAGTGCAGGACTTAAAAGAAAAGAGTCCTGGTGCAAATTGCCAGAGAGAAGAAATGAAACAGGAAGAGAACTGCCATAGAAAAGTGTCAAAGGAACAGCAGCGAGAATGCTATACAGCGCAGCAGCTAGACGAGAACTGCTATAGAGATCAGAGTGTGGGCAAGAGCAACACTGCAATAGAGAAATTGTTGAGCCTTCTGAGCCAATCTTAACATGGTGGGGTGTGGCCAAGCAGCAGGTGGGAGGGGACTGGAGAAGCAATCAAAGCCGCCTAGTTACGATGGGAGGCATAGCAATCTTGCAGCACTGTATAATAGCGTGGCATGCAAGGGTGAAGGTTTGGCCCCTTCTGGAGGCGGGTGTTATGGCAGCGTGCTAGCTGCACTTCATTGAAGCAAAGAGTGGTGGAAAATGAAGCATCAGAAGCATCGGCGCCTGTGTTAAGTGGTGGAATCACCACCACCGTTGTTTAGAAGAAAGGCTTTATTTAGGATTCAGATGTGCGACACAAGAGTCCACAATAACATCTCTTGCATCCTTGGTGCCTCTGTGAATTGGCAAGCTGTTCCACAGAACAGCAAGGATGGAGCTAGCAGAATGCCAGGCCAACATTTGTAAATATGCATTCTGTGTCCCGTGCTATATCAAGGGACACCATAGGTACAAGTACATAAACAACAAAGGACAACTGTTCACGCATAAAACCATCCTTCCCTTTATAACAAAAAAATAATAATATTGTACAAAGTAAATCAATGTCACTGTAAAAATTATATGGTATCACTGCAAATAGTAAACACCAAGGTGCCAATACTCCCCCAAAAGAGTCAATTTCCTCTGGGACCGCTGCGGCACAGCTTCGAGTGCTCCGGCAGTCCTCTGATTGCCACAAATTTGTTTCCATTTCAGTGGCAGTGTAGGCAGGTACGGAGTTGGAACAAATTTCCCCTATTTGTGTAAGTCGGTGAGCTCTGAATTTTCCTTTTCCTCTGTGGGCTTTATCCTTGTCGGCAATATGTTAAGTGGTGGAATCACCAAATGACGTTGTTGTTTAGATGAGACACAAGAGTCCATAACTGCATCTCTTGCATCGCATCACCTAGTACACCACCTTACACTTACATCCTCACTTACACTCATCATTACAGCTAATATCAAAAGATCTCCATTGCAGCGCCGGCCCACCAAGGACCAGCCCAATTATGAAGCATGACACCCATCCGGGTGTGTGAGGGCATTCACTTCTTATCACTCAGATCCCCTCTTGATCCCTATGATCAAGTCCCTAATCCCGACAGACAGCTTTACATCCTTTCTTCCTCCTGGAGGAACAGCATCCCCCTTTCATGTTAGTAGTAATTGGTCCCTGCTCTTGGGGAGGGCTAAACACAGGAAGAGGCATGACGCATGTATTGCATGGGCAAATGGGGACAAAGAATAGATGAGCGATGATGGAGCCAGCAATGGGAAGCCTATGAGTGGGCTGAAGCCCACAAAGTAGATACAACATGTCTCTTTCGAGACAGTGCATGCACTGTCTAGAGCTGATACCTAAACAGTAGGATTCAGGAGAAGCTGCCACAAGTTATGCATATAGGCAGGGGAGGAGTCAATGGCAATCTGAGTGTTGCACAGCTATGGAAGACAGCCTTCCACCTTTTCAAATCTGTTGGGCTTCAGGGGTCTGTCTGGGAAGTAGAATGCCGGATTTAGTTAGTAACGGAATAAGAAAGAGAACGACACGGGGCAATCAGTTTTTAAAAGTTCATAACGAAAATAAAGGAAATGTGATTGTGATAAGCACAGTTAGGAACAGGTGGCCATTTTGATGAATTGGGCTGATAAAAGTGAGAGTGAGATGGAATGAAAACATGAAAGTTGGAGCCATAGTAGATGGCTCAGTCACAGAAGGTTTTCAGAAAAGACTACTGGGAGGGAGTATAAAAGAGAAGTGGGATGACTGTCACTTTCTTTCATTGAAAGGTTGGATTTAAAACTTAAAGCAATCAAACTACTTCTTACCTTGAAATCCAATAAATATTTGTATTTCTCCACCTTCAGTGTCTGGAGTATGCACATGAAAAACACATTGTAGACGATGGTTCCAGGTGATCTTGCACATCTTTTGGTGCAGCCTGGTAAGGTAGCAAAAGTTAGGAATACTGCAATTTTGCAACCCTGCTCTGCCAAGTCATTTTTATTTTACTGGCATAGTCATCCCAAAATTCACACAGACAAAATTAGATTTAAACTGATAATACTATTATTTGTTTACATATTACACTAAAGCAATACTAATAATATACATTTTGCGGATGACTCCTCTGACTGAATGCCCACATGCTTGTGCCCTTCCTCATCGACTCCCCGGATCCTGATGTTTGACCACCGCCAGTGCTGACGCCTCCCCTCCATTATTGTTATACCTTAGTATTGGGCCCCGTTCCTATCCCATGATGTTCTTTGAGAAGTGCCTTTCTCTGTCTCCTTGTTCTGACAGCTTAGAGAGTCTTCTGGGAGGTGAGGGTATGCCGCAGGAGGGGGAAGGAGATTTCCATGTCTGCTCAAACAATTCTTAGTCATTTACTTGTAACTGCTTATCCCATTTATCATGGTATACGCAAACACAATGGGGACTTTCCTTTTCATGTATGCATATATATCTTGAATTGCTTCCACGGTGTCATCTATATTTTTTGCATTGCTGCCTTTTCATTATTTTTGATGTTTAATGTCCCCCTTGCTTGTGACTGACTCAGTGGCGGCCGCCACGAATAAAGGGTGGTGGGCCAAGAGGGGAGCATGGGAGGGGGAGCGCGGCAGGGGGAGCGTGGGAGAGGGAGCGCGGGAGGTCGTGCGGGGGGGGTAGAAATAACATATTATTTTAAAAATAAAAACTTACCTACAGTCGCCGGCTGCCTCCAGCGTCGCACTGCCTCTCCTCTTCTTCCTGGGGCCCAGCAGCCCCTGGGATAGACTCCCATCCAATCCCGGTGCTGCAGAGCAGCGTGGGGATTGGCCTAAGTGGGCTCAAAAGATGCCTTGTTTAGACCAGTGAGTCTGTGGGGTTTCTCCAGCCTGGCTGCTGAATGCAGCTGGGCTGGAGAAAACCTAAGTGCCCATCTGTGTTTTGGTCGGCCTGAGATGGCTGTCCAAACACACAAGACCACTTAGGGAGTGGAGTGTAGGTAGTACTCCTCCCCCCCTCCCATGCCTAGGCCCCACCCCTCCCTACAGCGCTGGATAAGAGCCAGCAAATGCAAAATAAAACGATGCAAGAACATCGTTTTATTTTATATTTGCTGGCTCTGAGACTGGCAGTGGGGCGATGCTCCTCCGCCATTGAGGAGGAGCCGCCACTGGACTGACAATCACATGAGAGCACCAACGTATATTCTACAACTGAAACTTAGGTTTTGCTTTATCTCAATAAAATTCTGTTTAAAATAAAAACCTCATAATATACATTTTACAGCAGCCAAAACACACATTTGTAATGTTCAGTATTAAATAAGTTATTTAATGCAGTCAAGAAGAACGCCATTTGGTTGCTTTTTCATGTTTCTTCTGACCACAAAGTAGAGGGATCAGCAGTATAATAAATGGCAAGCTCACTAATACCTACAGTGTTCTCTACCAGTTGTAAGTGAAAATATGGAATACAAAAATATTGCCTTGAAGCAATATAGCCTGCAAGCTGTGGATCTGCACAACAAATATTAGCCTACACGGGGGCGTAAGCTTACTATTAAACTACAGATCTACTTACCGTGACGATATTGTGCAAGTCAATATCTTTTAGTCAATATTGTTGCCCGTCTCTATATTAAAAGTTGATATTGTGGTACCAAATCTCACTACTGACCTCACTTCCATCTTCTTCTACTGCATGAGCATTTATAATTCTGTGCAAAGTAAATGTAGTGCTCCCGCAACAGTGGAAATGAAATAAAGTACCCCTTATGGCTTTATTTGAATCATTAATTATTGCAGTAAAACCTTTCATGCAGTATAACCTATTAATTGTGCTTGTATTGTTAGCGTTAATTAATCATATAATATTAAAATCAATCATGCAATGATACTTAATTTAAAGAAAGTTTTATTTTACTCAAATTGATCATTGATGAAGTACTTTAAAAAAATCTTTTGTATGTCATAGTTGAGGCACTTACCACCATGTGCAAAACCAGTGCTCACATGTGACAGAAAAGCATTGCCTTAAAGATATATTTTCTAATACATAAAGAGTAACTGTGAACACCAGTCCTTCTGTTTTCAAGTGAGGGGAGGACCATATAAAGTAATCTTTTGAAGTCCTTGGTTCCCTGGGGTACAAGGGAACTGTGTACTGGTCAAGTGGGACCATGGTGAAGCTTTATCATTCATTGACCCGTAATGCATTGCTGGCTATCTTTTTATTAAAGTCTTTACTTGTCAGACATTAACGTGTTTCGGCTCACTGCATTTGTGTGTGTCTTCCCAGGACCTAGGACAATGGTCTTGAATTCTTGTGTGTGAGTAAACAAAAGCAGATTTTACTAAAACAATACTTCTGCGAGTAGGTAGAAATGCAACCGACGTGAAGAAGAAAACAAAAGTGAATATGTTGTCTGAGTGGTTGTCCCAACAAATGGCCCAGGAAATGCCAGAACTGTCATAGGGCAAAATAGTAAAAACATGAGCACTTGTGATCTTATAGTAGGTATCAAGTGAGGTGAAGCACATGTGTCTGGTGCACATAGTTTGCTCTTCGCATTTGTAATCTTGGCAATATGTATTCACTACTTGCTCTAGTCTGTCCATCTATTTTGTTACAGTATCAGCTCGGCAATTCCATAATTCCTCGCTAAGTCAGCATGATGGGCAGGGTCTATTTACCGATCATTAATGCCTTAACCGTGGAGTTATCGCTGACAAAATGTATTGTTGCTGTAAAGTTCCACTGTTGATTTGAATGACTCAGGCGGTGTCTCCATAGCCTACTTGTCAGGGTGTCCTTCCTTGATTGGCTTGAAATGACACTGTTGATTGTCTCGTCCCTATTTGTGTTTATTGCTATATGTGGTTGCACCAGATGTCCCTTGAACAATTTAGCCAAAGGCTGTTTTTATTCCCATATGCCACCTATTTCCTTCAAGGAGTGATGGTTGTGTCCGGTAATTATTGAATCAAATTTCTCGCTGTGGGGGCATTCAGTGACCGTAGTGGACTTTTAGAAATTCTGTGATCGGAGCCGTTCTCTGTGGACATGCTAGTTGAAGAGGTAGCTTGATCCGAGCCCCAAAGCATGTTTGTTTACTGATGTTTGTTATTGTAAAATTCCAAATATTTATTCAAACCAGAGTTGGATGTACTGAGCAGCAGGATCCTAGTGGCCTCCTTATAATTGGATTTTTTCTATGCTGACGTCCCTAGGATCCTGTATGATGGCATCCAACATTGTCCAAGTAAGGTCTTCTTCTGTATGTCTAAATTTTATGAAGTGTTACACAAGCGGTGCTGTCAAGTTATTGCAAGTGAATCCTTGATTTGTATTGCCGAATTAGTTTTTGGATCCATAGACTCCATTCTTCGCATTGTAACCGCAGCATGTGTCACATAAAATATATCCGCGGGGTGTGCCATCTGTTTGGCGACTTTGGGGCCAATTCACACTTCTATTTTTATTCAAATGTCACAAATCTACTTATCGTAGTTTTTTTCCCTTTTGAGTAGAGTTGCAACTGTGTGAGGATCACAGAAACCTCTTGAAGGACTCATGGAAATCTCAGCAGGTCGTGAGCATCTGCTAGTTGCGCTCTAAGTTTAACTAAGATAATCATGTTGTAATTCGAGTCATGCCATCCAAGCAGTGGCAGTTTTCCACAATAGGCTATCAGAGATGGTGTATAACCTTAAAGAGTGAAGCACTCACCTCTGAGGTATGTATGCAAAACGACAATACAAACTTAAATATCTCCAGGGCTGAATGCCACTTCATATTTCTGAGCAGGCAAACTGAGTTTCAGTGTATTGTGCAAAAGTAACACCTGCACCCTGAAATGGGACGTCCATGCTACCACAAAAGAAGGAATATTAAGTTTTAACACTGAGACAGCAACCATGATTGGTAGTGTGCATAAGGCAGAGGAACAAAAAGTGTTCCATTTGTCAACAGGTACCTTGTCACTGCCATTTGCAGCTGCGCAGAGTGTAGGTTTTGAATGTCCCCTTTTCCCTATTTATGCTGGCCTTAATATGACCTTGGTGTTAGTACTCATGAGTCAGTGAGAATAATTAATCTTATGGCTCCCTCTATCAAACTCTATGACGTCCTCCTATAGCAGGTCCCTTCCTTTGATGTGAGGATGTGAACTCCACTAGAGGATGTGATTGGGATACTCGATTTTCCCACTGTAGTGTCACTCTGTACTCATCATCCTCCTTGCTTGCCCTCAGACTTAGGGGCAGATTTACAAGCCCCTTGCGCCACTTTTGCGTCACTTTTCCCATGTTAAAAATGACGCAAAAGTGGCGCAAGGGCCTTGTAAATAAGCCCCTTAGTCTCCAGCAGTATGCTGAGATGTTGGAGTTGGCCAAAACATCCTGTCAACCCATCCCAGCATTCCTCAGTTTTGCCAGGAGGGAACCTACAAAAATGTTCTCTCTAGAGTGTCTGGCCATCTATAAATCTTAATCAAATTTCCCTCTTGATTCTTAGTTGCATTTAACTCCTAATCTATGTCCCTTAACGGTACGTGGAATTAAGAAAAATAAATCTATATGTATCTTTTTAAATTTAACTTCATGATATTTTTGTGATCAATCTTCTAGCATACAACCCCTTTAGGGAACTCAACGTTGCCTTTCCCCTAGAGCCCAAAATTGTGTCCACATGGAGGCCCAAGACAGGAAAAACTAACCAGGGCAATAATTTTCCATCCATGACTGTTAGAGCCTGAGATAAGGTATTAGAAATTACTTCCATTGCCCTACCTCAAAGCATTCCCAGGCACCACCGGTATCATGAAGAAAGACTGTCAGGTGTGTGTAGCTCAATGGCAACAGCAAACCTTTAGTTTACAGAAGACTTCCCTTTTTGCCCACCAAGTAGCCCCAACTACAAAACTGTGACCTAAGGGAAGTTCTGGATTGCTAGTGGGCCCAGAAAACGTAAACCACATTGTGAAGAAGTGGCTGCTTATCTCAGTTTATTTACATACTACTAGCCTTTGAGCAAATATCACCACAGAAAAAGCCAAACCCCCTAAGCTGCCTTTTTAAAACCTACAAAAATTCAAGACACTGTTGTGCTACACTTTCGAGGCACTTCTTGAAACTCTTGTCTAGTTAGTTATCTGTGTATTTGTAATCAAATTATTAATTTCTTGAACACACAAAGTAAAACGTTTTTGCAGAGATTGTAAACTAAGTGCCCCTGAGTGGTCGAGAAGCCTATCAATAGAGTGACAAAGGCTCACTTAAAGGATAGTCAGTAGCAACTACTTTGTTTTAAGTAACACCACTCTATGTATAACGTATTTGCACTAGACCTGGGCAGAGTTCGCAGAGTTCTGCTACGCGGAACTCCGCGAAGTGACCCAAAAACTTCACCAAGCTACGCATAGTTCCACAAGCGGCGGAGTGCTGTACATCATGCCGTTCGCACTGATTTTTAGTGCCGGGTGTTTGTCCCACAAATGGAACGTCGCCCAGTGCACTAGGGCCCTGCTTCTTTCTTCCGCTCGAGTAGATGTTCTACTCGAGCGGCAGGTTCCTCAACGCGAATGGAAAGTTTCTCAACGCGAGTGGTAGCGACCATCCGCAACCGACCGCGTTGAGAAATCTCGATGGGAGGTGGTTTGGAGTAAGATTTTTCTCGCTCAGCAACTTAACGTTGGCAAGCGCGAGTGAGGAAAAAACTCTGCTCTGCTGAGATTTTCGGAACTTCACGCACTACGCGGAATGCGGAGTGGGAAAACTCTGTAAACTCCACAAGCGGAGTCAAATTTTACGCCCAGGCATAATTTGTGGTGATGCCTCTGGAAATTCAAGTGCTAGGCATATCTAGTCTTAGATGTTGTTTCTAATTGCACCTGTTCTACCATTTTTACTGTGTATTAAATATGTTTTCCTTTCCAAACAAGCACATCTGACTAGGCATTGTCCTTTGTTAAGTGTGATAATTCATGTGTTATATTCCAACTCAAACCCGTCTTCACACCATCCCATATAAATAGCCAAATACATAATTGCAGTGGTTCGCAATTTGATCTACCTCATGAATATTAATGTGGTAGGTCACAGTTTGAAACCCATTATGATTCGCTGCCATCACAGGATGGTGGCCTACTGGGGTCAGCAGACCATCATGTCTGTGATTGTTTTTAAATAAAGCAATCATTTTTTTAATGCAGCCCCTTTTCCATAAAGGAAAATGGGAAGTGTTTTAAAAAATGAAAAGTTTTAAAACTACTTTTTAAGACTTGGCAGTGTTACCACGACTTTTCAGTAGTCACTAAAATATTTAGGTTTTCGACCAGATTTTATTTTTAATACCTTCAATACGGAATCGCTATTTGGAAGAGATGCCATAAACACGCCCCTTCCAAATAGTGATTCCTAACGGTTTCCTAAGCCCATTTAACGCTTCTATAACATGTTACCAAATCGCTAAATGGGTTCAGTACATTCGAAAAACATATTTTCTTGTCACAAACCCTGCGATTTACTTAATTGTAGGGTTTGAGACTAGAAAATATGTTTGTATGTCACCAATAGCTTTTTCATTGTCATGAATGTGAATATTTGGCTTTAAACCATTTACCTACCTATTCAGCTCTAAAAGACCAGTTTTGACCAGGGGATTTCAAGATCCTATTTTTTACTCAAAATATCCATAGCTGCTAGCTATTATATAATAACATATTTAGGTCATCTATTCAGTGCTTGTAAAATAATGAGTGCTGGTTCCCTAAGCTCAGCTCATAAACACGTTGCTAGTGCAATTAAATGTAGGCACCCTAACATCAAGGCTGCATAGTCTTAAATCCATCTCATGCCTTTTTAATCCACTACCAGACTCTACCTGCCACTTTATCTCACTCTGGCAGGTTCCTGCTTACTCCCTTTGTGATGGCTTTTCCATCTTTCTCTTCGTTTTTCCGCTTTGTGTGTTTTTCCCCTCTCTCGCTCTCGGTTAATTTCTAATGCGGAAAGATAAGCGCCTGGTCCTCACCCACAACCACCAGCTCAAATTAAGCACTGTGTTTATTTTAATTACACAATTCTGCAAAAAATGATTCTTTTGTACCACAGCTGTAATGTTTTTCAAGATACTTACAATCTGAGCTTATACTCTAAAAACCATTCTAACATCCCTAGGTGAATAGCCACAATAAAGGAGGACCATCTTAAACCATCATATAGGACTTTCCTTTCTTTACCAGGCAAATTTCCTGCTCAGAAAGACCGTCAGGTGCAGATTTACAAATACTTTGCTCTGGGGTGCATCATAAAAGTGATGCAAACTGGTGCAAATTATTATTTTGGGATTTAATTTCCAGCCAAAATCCTGATTTGCTTTGGAAAGTAGACCTAAAGTAATGCAAAGTAGTGCTTTGTACTATTTTCCACAACTTTGCCTCAAGGGGTTGTACTATGGGTGGTACATGGGCATTCTCATTCAACCAATCATGGATTTTGATGCAAGGCCTCATCTACTGAAACCAGTGGACCGGACTTTGCACCACAAATTAATGCCTCCTGAAGGCAGGCAAAAAGTTTTCGTTTTTCCAAACTTTGTCAATCCATCTTTCCTGATGCAAAGTCAACAATGTTCTTAGAAAATTTGATGGTAAACTCCAATTGTCCACCTTGGACTGCAAGACATAGAATGTTCTAACCACATCTATAAAGGCCCCATATATGTATTTATCTATTAAAAGCCAAAGGGCCATATGTAGGTGGGCTAATACCGGTCGGTAACAGCCGAAAATCGGTAAATTTCCCGTTTCCGACCGGTATTTAGCCCTTTGCGATGTAGGAGGCCGGATTTAAGGAGTCGGTAATTTACCGATTCGTTATTTTAAGGAATCGGTAAATTACTGATTCCTTAAATCCTATGGGGCAGATTTACAAGCCCCTTGCGCCACTTTTGCGTCACTTTTCCCATGTTAAAAGTGACGCAAAAGTGGCGCAAGGGGCTTGTAAATCTGCCCCTATGTAGGGAGCACTCAAGTGAGTGCATTTTTGGTTTAAGGATTCGTTATTTACCACCAACTACAAGTTGGTGGTAAATACTGAATACCTTTTAAAAAGCAATTTTGTGCTTTTTTAAAAGTGCCATGTGGCAGACATACATGTATGTGCGCCACATGTGTACACATGCACGATTCAGGGGTGCAACAGGGTGTCAATTTGACACCCTGCCACCCTTGAATATGCTCCCCTATTACCGATTCGGTATTTACCGAATCGGTAATAGTGAATGGCTTCCCATTCATTCCTATGGGCCTCCAGGCCCATAGGAATGAATGGGAAGGTATTCCTTATTACCGATTCGGTAAATACCGAATAGGTAATAACGAATATTACCGAATCGGTAATATTTACCGAATGTTTACCTACATTCTATTTACCGATTCTTAAATACCGAATCGGTAAAATTCGGTATTTAGGAATCGGTAAATAGAAATTACCTACATATGGCCCAAAGTGTCATAATGATGTCTAGGGTTGTTTAGGGTTGAGAAATCCTATTTTGCTCTAATTGCAGAAGATTAGCAGCTACTGAGCCATCTTTCAAAATGGCCAGAATGTGCCTAGCTGAAAACGTCCCTGCTGCGTCCCATAGCACAATAGGCCCATAAGTTTTGGGGCTTTCTCACGGGCCTCTTTTTCTAAATGCAGTATGAGAGCCTAGCTGCAAGTCAAGAGTACAGTGATTAACTATATAGCCAGTAAATAACTGCCTCAAGATTCTAGCCCAAATTCTAGGATTTGTTTTGAGGACAGTTATCAACATTGTAACCAGGCTTTGTGTTGAAGAGGGTTTTGCCTCGCATATAACAATGCAAAAATGTACCAAAACCAAAAAACACAATAGAACAACAATGTGACTCTGCCATCTTTTTGTGTTGTGTCTTTGTTATGTTTTGTTTTGAAGTTTTACATTTTGTTGCGTGCTTTGTGTTTTGCACTGCTTTTTTGTCATTCATATTTTATTATGTTGTGTTGAATGTTGTTGTGGGTTGTTAGAAATTGGGGTCTCTAGTTGGCAGGTTGTTACCCCGTCCAAGTAGGCACCCTTCTTCCTAGTCAGGATAAGGGAGTTACACTTCTAAATAACCCCTGCTCCCCCCCTTGGTAGATTGGCACGAGCAGTCAGGCTTATCTCAGAGGCAGTGTGTTAAGTATTTGTGCATAACATACAGTAATACAGTGAAAACACTACAAAAGGACACCACACCAGTATTAGAAAAATAGCCAATATTCATCTGTGTATAAGAAGACCAAAACGATAAGAATCCAACATACAATTATTCAAAAATATCAATAAGCAAAAATAGACTTTAAAAATTGTTCCTTGAAGTGGATAGCTCCTTCCGGGGCTATCACGGTGTCGTGAACAAACAAATCCAACAGTTCTGGCCGACCACGGCGTCGCAGGCTAGCTATGGTGTCGGGGAGACTTGCAAACAGTACCTTTAGAAATGCAGGGCATCGGTGACCTCACAATAAGATCCAAAGAGCTGGTGTCGGCAGGCGTCAGTTCCGTAGGTCGCTGCAGGAGTCGTCGGGCCCTTGAAGTCACACACGTTGCAGGTTGAACTCTGTGCGGTTGTAGTCGGGAGCGCTGGTGTCAGCGGGCATCGGGGCTGCAGTGCGAAGTGCAGTGGTGCGGCGTGCAGTGCCCTCAGGTCGCTGTGCAGGCAGCGGCTCAGTGACGGTCATCCAGCGGCATTGGTGAGACTAGGGCTGCGGTGTGAAGTGGGGCGGTGCTCGTCGCGTTGCATGCAGGTCACGGTGCAGGAGTCATCGTAGTCATTGCTGGGGCGATGGCTTCGGTAGACCCAAGGCTGCGGTGCGAGAAGCGGCAATGCACTGTGCTGTGTCCACGGGTCGCAGTGCAAGCAGCGGCTTCGGTTGATGATCTGGAGTTGATGACACTGGCATCGTTGGGCCAAGACTGCAGTGTGGGACGGGGCGGTGCGTCGTGTAACTTACAAGCGGTGTCCCCAAACCACCGTGTAGACAGCGGCGTCCATGTCAGTTTGGAGCATCGGTGAGACCAGGCCTGCCTTGCAAAGCGGGACGGTGCACTGTGTTCTCCACGAGCGGTGTCCACAGGTCACGGGGCAGGCAGCGGCATCAGTGATGGCATTGCATCATCGTCGGGCATACCAGGGTGTCGGTGTGAAGCGAGGTAGTGTAGAGTGCGGTGCCCAAAGGTCAAGGTGCAAGCAGCAGCTCGGTGGTGGCGTCGGATGGTGCCATCAGTGAGACCAGGGTTGAGGTGCAATGTGCGGCAGTGCCCTCTGCAGTGCCTTCAGGTCACAGAGCCGGCAGCGGCATCAGGGATGGCGTGGTGTTGCATTTTCCTCTGTGGCAAGTGAAACACCCAGTTCCAGAAGCTGGTAACCAGAGGATCTTTGAAGCTTTTGTTGTTCCTGAGACTTCTTGAACATGGGTCAAGCTCTACCTCAAGCCCTTGGAGACACTCGGAAAGAAGTTGCAGAAAGTTCAGTCCAGTCCTTTCTTTGCCCAAAACAGACGCAGATACTGCAAGCCAACACAGCAAAGCACACAGCAAAGTGGTAGTCTCTCCTCACAGTTTCCCTAGATCTTCTTCTTGGCAGGTTCCTTTATCCAAAAGAGTTCTAAAGTCCTGGGTGTGAGCTTCAATATTTTTACCACGTTTCCCTTTGGGTTCTGTGGTGTTGGTACAAACAAAGTCCTCCTGGCACACATAATCCAGTTCTATTCTGCTCAAGCCAGGTTCACTACAGGAGGTGAGATAGCATTGTGGAAGGCAGACACAGTCAATTCAGGTGTATGTGTACAACTCGTCCCGCCACTCTAGATGCAGGATAGACACATTAGTCAGGCTATGAGTCACCCAGGAAAGGCAGGACACACCTCAGCCCCCTTTGTGTCCCTGTCTAGTGTGAATGCACAAACCAGCCCCTGTCAATCTAAAACCTACTTGGATAATACACAAACAAGCAGAGGCACAAGGATGGTTAGACAAGAAACAATCTACCTTCTAAAAGTAGTATTTTCAAACACACAATATAAAAATCATCTTCACTAAAATATGTATTTATAAATCCTGAGTTCAGACATACTAAACTTCAGTGTTCTATCATCTTCCCCTGGCAAGCTACATTTGTAAAAGTGTTATAAAGCAGCACCCATGCTAATCTATTGGAGAGATAGCCTTTTAACAATGAAAACGAAATGCACAGTATTTCACCCTCAGGACATGTCCTACCTTTCCCTAACACTGCACCCTCCCCACAGGGGTACCTTGAGCCTACTTTAGGGGTGTCTTATATGTTAGAAAAGGGAAGGTTAGGGCCCGGCAAGTGGGTGCACTTGCCCGGTCGACATGGCAGTAGAAACTGCTAGCAGACACTGCAGTGGCAGGTCTGAGAACCCTTTAAGAGGATGCTGGTGTGGGTGGCACAATCAGTGCTGCAGGCCAACTAGCAGCATTTGGTTTTTTCTGGCCCTGGGCACACACAGTGCACTGTACTAGGGACTTAGCAGCAAACCAAATAAGCCAATCATGGAAACACCAATCCATAAACACAATTTACAGCAGGAGCACTTCCACTTTAGTATTCATCAGCAGTATTAAAGTGTGCAGAAACACTAAACCAGCAAAAACAATATCCAAAGTACCACCAAAACCAGGAGGTCAGAAGCAAAAGGACAGGGAAATATGCCAAAAGATGGCAGGTCTAACACAGATGTTTTGTTGTTTTGTGATCATTGGTTTTGTGGTGTTGTTTTGTTGTATTATGTGGTATTGCTACTAAAGCTCTACCAATTCTTATGATTCCAATCAGTATAAAACCATCTCACAAACCATAGCACTTTCAAGCTCACTAGGTGGGATCAGCCCAGTTCTCCCTTTGCCAGATAACTCTACTTTAGAAGTTCCTGCAAACACCACTGACTATAAAAAAATATATATTGATATCAGATGGGTCAATTGTCAAAGTATACTTACAGTGCAATGACACAAGGACAGTATCGCAATGGCATCATTTGGAAAACAAGGATACAATAGACAATTTACTGTGGTCAAGGATGAATCAGTAGATGGTGAGGAGATCAAACAATCAACGCAGATAGATAAAGGGACTATACATGGTTCCAAGAACAGCTTGTGGAAACTTTGCATGCATTTGGGAAAAGTCACCATGTCCACGTTGGCACAGTGCATTCATTAAGGGAGGGGACATCAGCATCTACCAGTATCTCCTGAGGCGTCTGTGCTGGTCCCACCTTAAAGGTCATCAGAGGATACCCCTCTGAAGTTAGAAGGCACACAACATTGTAAGGGATAACAGGTTTATATGCTTTGTTCCACTAACCAAAGAGGCCAGTTGTTTATATTGTCTCAAGTATGGTTTCCCTACATTGAATGTATTGTTATATTCCATATAGGTACCCCAATATGGGCGAGGGTAACATGCCAACCTTTCACCTATATCCGTCCCTACACTACATACATAACAGGCTGCTAAGACTGACCCTTTACCTAGTTACAGTACTGCTTGCAGAATGTGGGGTTTTCCCTGAACAATAGCCTCATACTTTATGCATGAGGATCCTTGGATTCTTGGAAACTCAGCAGGGCTACCATCTCCTGCATAATAACTATGTACAAGGTTCATGCCCGACGTCATCCTAAGTCCAACAGTGGCACAGCAAGGTAGAACCCCCCGGGGATACCTTCGGGTATATAAACATAACATCTTGCTGAGATAGTCAGAGGAGATCACGACTTCCATGCCGACACACTGACGTGAGACGCTGAGGTTCCTGCTTGCAGATACTCCAGCTCGCAGTGGTTTTAACATCCCTTGCGGGGTGTCCAACTCAAGACCAGGACGGGGTCCCACAGTCTCTCACTTCAGGTAATGGGATTGACTCTATCCTAGAGGGATTCTTGGCTGAACACCTACATACATGCTAGGTACACTTAGGTACATCCAGTTAGGATAGCATCGTAGGAGTACGAATGTTATTGTCATGTATTTTATTTACTTGCCTATGTTCATGATTATCGCAGAATGGTAGAGATCTACCATCCTTTCACCTTCATAGTGCTTCTAATCGTTTATATCTGTTTCTGTCAAGTGGTTGTTTCAGCACACCTATTTTACACGAGAATGACGAGTGATCAATAAATACTTATTGAAAAACGTCCATATTGTTTATTCTGTGTATCTCTCTGAGACCAAGTGAGCATGAGTGACTGAGCGAAAAGTATTGCACTGTTTCCACGATTCTGAGGGATCAGGGTTGTCATGTTCGATAGTTGCCAAGAACTATTCTCTCCTTGGTAAGAGGAGTTTCTAATGGCACTGTGAGATAGCTGGTATACAGGCCAACATACTCGGTGGGGGTGTCTGGAATCAGTCTGGACCTCAAGCCCGCAGTGTATGTTGCCCAAACCCGCAGATCCTGTATAGGTTGTATAGGAACTACACGGCATGGCGCCCAATATGGGGCTGTCGGCTAGAGTGTGAAGATGAATGAAGTCTGATGTGTGACTGAGTAGCAGAAAACTGTTAGTCTTCACAGTTGTTCACAGTAGCAGGAAAATGCAGACATGAAAAGACCTGTCTCGCCTGTAACTTGCGAAATGAGTTATGACTACTATAAGAAGATGCTACAACAAACTAGATCTAGACTCTTGGGTTACTTACTGAAGTTCACAAAACTGGCTGCATGCTGCATTTTGGTGATGATTTGATTAAAAAGACCTGTGTGAACATGTAGGAGAATTCTGACAGAGTCAAGACTGGCCAACGTGCTGACTGGCTGTACGATGAAGACAAAGAGCCCTGTAAGTAGGAGAGTCTACCCACAGAACGGCACCATCAAATATGCTAGCACGTTGACTGGAGCATCCGCTTCTTGGCAGGGGGAAGCGCTTTAAAGAGGCTCAGAAGCTGGGAAATGGGACTCCTAACTGCTAATTAGTGCTTTCCATTGTAACCTGTAGTCACTTTTCTAGGTAGACTACAAGTGCTACAGAGAAACCTTTAGCGGAACTAGCAGTGGTTATTTGAGTGGTGACTGTATTTTGGTAGAACAGTTCATAGTTATTTACTGGAGGCCCAGTCAATTGAACTGGTGGGGTAAGGGAGGCTGCAAAGGAAGTTCTTATTTCTGTTAGCCTTGGCATAGAAACTAATGGTCTCTGCTAGTTGCTAAGTTTATGAAATGGGGCATCCTTCCCGTGTCTGGCGTGAAAGTTGTTTTGTCCCTTCAGGTTGTAGGTTCCAGGTGGTCTGCTAGTCTCATTGAGCAGGATTAAACGTATTTACGATTGTGCCCTTTTTTCTATCTGGCACAATGAGAGAAAATATGGGACTGGCCATCTGTTTTTTTCTTAGGGTCCTCTCTCAAATCTTCTTTCTTTTCAGATCCTCTTCCCTTCATGGTCTGACATGTCTTCAGTCTCCTCTGTTGTACATGTGGATAGGGGAGAATGGAATTTGGTTCCACATATTGTGATGTTACGTAAGACCCACTACAGTGGCGTTCTGTACTTCATGTTTCCTGTTCCAAAAACATTCCTCATTTAGAAGTTCCCATAACACCCTTTTTCTCTTCCTACTTCCCCTCATAACTTGAGATGAAGGTCAGAGTTGGCATTTGTTCGAATTTTATAGGAATAACTTCTTGCAGGCTTCCGTTACGGAGTAATATTTGTTTTTTTACAAACAAGGTTTCATTCCCCTTAGGGGATTTAGAGTTATTTTTTTTTGCGTACAGAGCAACTGCAGTTTTAAAAGTGCCCCCTTAAAAATATTGACTAGAGGGAGAACTTTGAGAAGGTACATTTTGCACTGGGACTAACCTGGCCCCTGTGTCTGGCCTGCACTCCATTGTGGTTGGTCTGAACTTGTGACTTTGTCCCGGGCTAATGTAACCAGATATCTACAATTAGCACTTTATGCTCCTTGGCACTATATTTACTTAAACGTTTGAAATTGCATATCTCCAGTTCAACTGATTGGAATTTTGTCGTTTTGGTCTGATTGTATTCATTAGATTTGATTCTATTTTTCTATATTGGTGTGGAATATCTCTTTTATTGTGTGTTTATTTCTTTATTGTTTTTGTGCTCCATAAATACTTAACACAATGCCTCTAAGTTAAGCTGGACTGCTTTTGTTCCAAGCTACAAGAGGGTTAAGCACAGGTTAATTTAGTGACTTATGTGGTTCACCTTGACAAGGATTGTGGTTGTTGCTTGAGAAGGGTTTTCACGCCATTTCAATCAAAACCCATGTTCCTACAGACACCTTGTAAGGAAAAGGTAACCTGGGAATGTCACCAGTCTGTTACTAATGATTGCAGGTTTTTACAGAGAAATGCATGCATAAGGAAACTTGTTCTGAGGGAACTGTCTCTACAAATCTGTTTCCTCTAAAGTTTCCAAATAAATGCCCTTGCCAGGATATCAATCCACACTGGTGAATGCATGTCATGCCGGAAAAATATCTGCAGTCCTGTTTTTCTAAGATCTCGTAGATCCTCTGTTTCCTTGTAATAGGGGAGATCTTTCATATCTGCCTTCAATCTACTCATTGTCTATCCTTTCATTACATTATTTGTGGATGAGGGTTCCTCTGTGCCTTACCCTAATTTCTCTCTTTCCCTCTTCATGCCTCTTTCCGTATCCAAGCTGGTTCCCCCACCTCTCCCTCAACTATGCAGTTTTCCTCTGTCCCACTTTCTATCCCCTCTTATGCCCAGGTAACTCTACTTCTGCCTATACCCTATAGCCTCTATTACACCTGCATCCTAGTAGCACTACATCTACTCTATCTCTAACACTACCCATATCCTAGTACGTCTAAATCTATCATACTACCCCCACCCATGCATAGATCTTCATACTTCCATCTTCCATCTCGAGGACTCCAACAATAAACCAGCATCAGCACTCATAGAGGACCTGAACACTCTTAATCTTCGGCTTCTTAATTCTTCACCTACTCACTCAGCGGGGCACCTTTTGGACCCCATTTTTTCTAATCTCTCAACCTTATCTGTCACACCACCTATTCAACTTTGCTGGACGGATCACTTTGCAGTACCTTTTACCATCAAATCTCTTCCGGATCCTTTTACTGGGCCGACCTTACCGCCTAAATCCAGGAATTGGTCCAAACTTGACATGTCTGCACTTAACAAACGGCTCCTTAGCAAAATCCCTACCCTTACATCCCAACCTGATCCAGACCAAATCTCTGTGTATCATTGGCTCTCGGAGGCTATTGACTCGACCCTTCCACTGTTAGTTAAACCACAACACAGAATGCACCCTCCTGCCCCTTGGTTCGCCGACTCCCTTAAACAAAACAAAAAACGTTGCAAATCCTTAGAGAGACAATGGAGGAAGCACTATGCGTCCGAGGCTAAGTCAGTATATTTGGCAGCATTGAAAAAATACCACGCTCTTCGTAGATCTGCTCGCGCTACTTTCTTTACGGAAAGGATCACGAATTCCCAACACTGCTAGAAAACTTTGTTTAAAGTTGTGAATGAACTTTTGGTAGCTATTACTTTCCTGCCTCCTCCCTCACTTTCTCAACACCAGTGTAATGAGCTAGTGACATTTTTCCAAAACAAAGTTGAGTCGTATTCACTGCCAACTTGACATGGATACTTCCCATCAAGGAAACTTTACTTTCCCTGCTACTCTAACTGTTGGTCAGTCTGATAAATTTTCCCAGGCCTCTTATTCTGATGAACCTTGACAAATCAGGGCTTGGCTCCCGCTAGACTTGGCTACACTTCAATCATTACTGGGATCTATCAAATCCGGCTCCCCACTTGATCCCCTTCCCCCTTCCAAACTCAGACTCTTGGACGAAGCTGCCCTTATTGTGATCCTTAACCTTCTCAATACCTCGTTAAGCTCAGGACACGTTCCTCAGAATTGGAAACATGCCCTTGTTCTTCCTTTACTGAAAAAGAACGGTCTTGATCTTCTCTGTTGGTCAAATTTCCACCCGATATCCCTCCTTTCTGTTTTCTCTAATATATTGGAAAGACACATAAATTCCCAATTCTCCTCTTTTGTTGCAATCCACAATTTGTTTAATCCATCACTGTCTGGCTTCAGATTGGGCTATAGCACCGAATCGGCTTTGCTTGGGGTCACTGAATTTCTCAGGCAACAGCTTGATTGCGGAGGTACTGCCGCTCTCATTCTACTGGATTTGAGTGCGGCATTTGATACAGTGTCACATTCCATCTTGCAGACCTTCTTGAAGTGTCAGGTATTGAGGGTTTGGCCTTGAGGTGGCTGATCTCTTTTTTTAAAGATCACTCCTTTCAAGTCTTTTCGAATACCACAAGATCGAAGCACGTAGCATTATCTTCTGGGATTTGAGTGCGGCATTTGATACAGTGTCACATTCCATCTTGGCAGACCTTCTTGAAGTCTCAGGTATTGAGGGTTTGGCCTTGAGGTGGCTGATCTCTTTTTTTAAAGATCACTACTTTCAAGTCTTTTCGAATACCACAAGATCGAAGCCCGTAGCATTGTCTTCTGGAGTGCCTCAGGGATTGATTCTAAGCCCTCTGAATTTTATCCTCTATGTTCGCCCTCTGGCGGACATTGCTGAGAAGTCGGGACTGACCATTTTTTCATATGCAGAGTATACCCATATTATCTTCTCTCTCTCAGCTGCTCAGCATCAGGACCCCTCCCTGCTCCAGCTCGGCCTGAGTAATATATCTTTGTGGATGACCAGAAATGTCTTGAAGTTGAACGGTACTAAAACAGAGGTCCTTGTTCTGGGTAACAACCCCGAACTTTGGAGAACTAACCATTGGCCTGACACTTTGGGACCATTACCTGCTCTGGTCCCTAAAGTTAAGAACCTGGGTTTTACTATTGATAACAATCTCTCCCTCAAATCTCAGGTGTCTGGGGTCACTGTGACCTACTTTGCGGTTCTCAAATGGCTTAAAAAGATCCTCTGGTGAATTCCACCGGCAGCCCAGAGAACGGTAATGCAGGCGTTGGTGACTTCCAGACTATATTACGGCAATGTCTTGTACTTGGGCGCAGATAAAGGCTGAATCCATCGTCTGCAGCTCATACAGAATGTGGCTATGTGCCTCCTTTTTCGGCTGCTTCATGAACGCAACTGGCTCAAGATGGGCAAGCGCATCGAATTCAAGGCTTTATGCTACATATTCCGGGCCAAACATGGTTTGGCGTCCTCTTACATACAAAGCATGGTGAAACCTTACGCACCCGCCTGAAAGCTGAGATCAGCAAGCCTCTCACTGTTTTCTGTGCCCAGGTTCCGTCTTGCTCACATGAGAAGCCGCTCGTTTTCCTACTTGGGCCCTAAACAGTGGAACACTCTTCCAATGAAGCTCAGGATGTGTCACTCTTTGCTAGCCTTTCGTAAGAATCTAAAGACTTTCCTTTATAGCCAAGTATAATTGTACATCTATGGCTGTCATTTTGCAGCCTGTGGCTTGTCTGCTGACCTGTTCAGTGCCGGGAGACCCAGTTGGGTAGCTGCGCGCTTTATAAATCTATAACAAATATATTAATACTTCTTTTCCTACTTATATGTTAATATCTCCACCTCAACTTATACCTAACTACTCCTACATATATTCTCATAACCCTATATCTGCCTATACTCTAGAACATCTACCCTGCCTAAACCCTATAGCTATACTCTTAATTACACTCTAGCACCTCTACCTTCAACTCTACCCTAGTATCTCTATGCCTACATACACTCTAATACCTTTCCCTACTACTTTACATTACTCTGCCCCCTTTTTCTCCTTATGTGGTGTTATGCGCTCTTTACTTGCCCCGTGTGGTCATTGCCATCTTTTTTTGCCAAATGTTCTCACGTATTTCAAGTAAAAAGGGTTTTCCCTAATTTGGAAATATATCAAAATGGAGTTTTACCAGCCTCCAGTCGTAAGGCTGGTGTTCTCGATTTTTCTTCTTCCAAATGAGGTAGAGTCATGGTTCTCACCTCTGTCTTGAACCACTGTGTTTAGCAAAATTCTGGTGTCTGCATTCCGGCTTTCCTTTGTAAGCTTTTTCCAAGCCACTGTTATCATTATATTATAGCATGTTTTGCACTTTCACTTGTTTTTATTACACTAAACCTTGCCCAGGGTAGAGAGGAACAAAAAGATATGGGAACAGTCTGCATTATATATAGGTCTGGGTGAAATTTTAATTGCCCCGGAGTAACTGGAGTAATTTTGGTAATTTCACGTGATGCAAAATTACCAAGGGCTACACAGTTATGCCCACTGGCTAAAAATGCCTTCCTCCGGAGCACAGGAACAGAGCACAAGCAGCAGCTGGCTGCTGCGGTGCATGATCTCTTCCATTTAGCACTATTTTCATAGCGCAAAATACATCCTTGGGTCCATTTTGGATGTGAGTGGGCATCTTGTGCTTAGAAAATAACACAAGGGGCACATGCATTAACCAAATTACCGGTCGCAAACGGGCCGATTCGCTGAATCGGCCACTTTGCGACCGGTATTTTGGCATTTGATATGCATCAACCCAAATGCAAATTCGCAAGATAGGCAATTGCAAAATTTGCGATTACCTATTTTGCAAATGCATTTAGGGAATCGCAGTTTGCGATTCCCTAAATGCTATGCAGGAAGCATGGAAAAATTGCGACCCTGCTTCAAGGATTCGCAAATTAACACCAACTTCAAGTTGGTGGTAATTTGCAAATCCTTAGAAAAATGCAATTTTTTGCATTTTTCTAAGTGCCATGTGGCGCACACATATGCCCTTATGGCATGTATGTGCGCCACATGCGCACACTTACCTGTATTGGGGTGCATCAGGGTGGTCTTTTGGCCCCCTATTACCCTTGCAAATTGCATGCGCAATTTGCGAGTACGCTATTTGGTAATCGCAAATGATTACCTTGATGCATGTGCCCCTAAACGCCGTGCTCCTCACGTTATTGTGTGTAATCTCGCTTACATTTGCTATAATTTCACGTAATTACACAAAAGCAAAATTCAAGAGTTACGCCCACCCCTAATTATATACAGCTTTTGGATTCTTTAACCAGAGTTTTTAGGATCTCTACAAAGGTTTTTGTTAATTGCCTTATAAAACCTTGAATTTGTTAAACTTTGCAGTTAATAGTACTGGTCCATATCAATAGATGCTATTTGCCAAAAATAAAACCTAAATAAATAGATTTCTACACAACTATGCATGCAAGTAGACCCACCATTGGTGTGTAATGATTGGTGTGAGTTTGAACAATCTGGGGCCGTATTACACACTTTGCGTGACCCTGGGGCACTTTGGTATTACAGAAGGGGTGGCAGATGCTTGTGCGGCCCCTTCTGGAACACTAATGGCGCTGGCGCACATAAAGCACCAGTGCTATCTTCAAAGGGGCATTCCCTCCTTTGCATGTGGGCGTGCCCCATGCAAATAAGGGAATCCCTTTGTGTTTGCGCCCTTGCCCTATTACTGATGTGGGCACAGTGGCAAAGAAGCCTCCTAGAGGAGCCCGCTGCAGGGGGCAAAGGGGGTCCTATGGACCCTCCAGACATCCCCTTGTAGGCGATGCAGTCACTGAGTGCACTCGCCTGCAAGGGGATCTCTATTCCCCTTTAAAAGTGCAGGCGCGTTTCCGTCTGCACAATGAAACACAGAGGGGCTTTAAAGCAGCTGCTCCGTATTTCAGGTAAATGCGCTGCCCCCAGGGCAGCACGAGTTCGCAGCTGCCCTTGGAGAGCACATTCCCCATAATGCGGCGCATTTTCTTTCATTGCACCAGGCGCCCGGTGCAATGAAGGAAAATGCGCTGCTTGTGTAATGCGGCCCCTGATGCTCAAATCTGACTCATTTGACATCTTCCATGTTACCACAGTGCTTCCTAACGTACAAGGGGGCATATTATCAAGAACGGCGTTAAAATTATCGCCGGTTTAGCGGCAGAAAACTGCCTGGAGAATTCCAATAGAAGCCCATGTTCACACCAGAACATGGACTTCTATTGGAATTCTCAAGGGCATATTATCAAGCCCATTATCGTCGCTTTAGCGGCAGTTTTCTGTGATAATTTTTAACGCCGTTCTTGATAATATGCCCCAAGGTTCGTGGTCTAATAGCTGCTTCTTTAAGCCCACCCTGCCCCCTTCTGTAGAGGAGAACGGTCTTCAGCACAGGATGGTGATGGAGCGCACTTGAACACGAGGTTGCGCGGCGATCAACGAAGCGCTCTGGACCCAGCCAGCTGTTGAAATTTAATTGAAGTTAAATTGGATCAACGTTAAATTACAGCTGGGACTAATTAATCACTGCAACTGTTTATTTCTCTGAAATATTTCATTTCCCTGTGGCCCATTTGCGACAAGACCCAGAGGCCCTGAGCTGGGAGGTACACCGCTGTAATGGGATTGGTTGCTCGCCTCACATGTCTGGTTTCCCTTTCTCGAATGGGTCCGAAGGAACCAGCCCTTAGGAAAAGTCCATTGTCAGATCCTTGAAGGGGGGGCAGTAAACGCTTCTGCCCTTCCCAGGGGTTTGACATGCCACAGTGGGGTGCACTGGTAAAATCTTGTGTACTCTTGAACTTATAACAATGCGTGAAAACTAAGCTATCACCTCAGTTCAGTTTTCCAGCAAGAGCCACAGTACATGCTGCATACTAAGTACTGAGGAGTGGAGAGCTCCATTGTTCAGCACGCGCGGAGGTCGCTTCCTCAGCACCAGAGAGGTCACGCGGAAGAGAGCTTTCTAGGAATAATGGAAAACCATGAGCAATAATTAAACTTAATTCGTGAGCAGAATCATATGTCTAAATGCAAGGGTTACCAGTGAAACATTTTATTTCCCCGGATGATGACTAGTAACCAATCTCATTTTTTCATGCACTTTTTTGTAATTTAAAATGTTATCCAATCGGAAGAATGCAGGGGTATACTGGTCGAATTATTATGTGACAGCCTAATATTTCAACCCTTCTGTTCTAAACCCCCCGCCTTCTGCTTCCGAACCAAGTTAGAAAGAAACCTGAGGGCAATTCATTGGAATTCTTCACACTTTAAAAGTTGTATTATATTTTAACATTAATTAAGTGTTTCACACTCTTTTAAGCACATTTTTAAATGAGGTTGTGCATTGAAGGGAGGGTAAACAGAGAAGGCCCAGGGATCCATATGGCAACATATGCAGGGCAGAGATTATGTCAAATTAGTAAAATGATGGCAAATGGGCAAGAATGGGAGTTGGTGACGTGAGCAGTAGCCATGCCCTTTTTAGTTCGAAGCCTGCCAGAAAACACAGCTGTCTGGTTGTGAAAGACTTATTGGAGACATGTTGCTAGCTGTCCTGGAAAGTATCTCTGCTCATTGCTTTCTATTGTCTTTTTTCTTTTGTTACTTTTCTTTTCTTGTTTTCTATTTGATGGTGTTATTTGTTCTGGCCTACCCATTGAACCATGTTTGTTCTTTCTGTGGAGCACAGTGGTGTCACAATAGCCCCTGCAGTGCATGGGGGACCCTCGAGCTTTGGTGGCCCCCTTCGGCACTGAGGACGGGCGGGCGTGCCTGAGAGCTCGTGACTATGTCCAGAGCATGGGGGGCCTCCTTCATGTACTTTGCAGGAGGGGGCCTCTTAATTTACACTACTGGTGGAGCATAGCCTGTTTACGATGTTTCCTTTTATCCTTCCACAAGTGTCTGCATTTTTGAGATTTTTTTCTTTTTGTAAAAGCACTTCATGAGACTATATGCGTTTATCTCATTCTCTGCATTTCGCCCTTCTCCCAGCACATTCTTTAAAGTTAAAAAACATCAACCTTACATTTCCTTTTCCTGTCAGTACATGCAATTTTACACTTCTGCTTTTCTTTTCTCTCTCACTTGTGTTTTTGATCTGGACCTCGCTTGTTGTGCGTTTTGGAACCCCTGTTATTTTTAACCAACCATAAGCCCCAACCTCTCCATTGTCCTTTTCCACTTCTAAGATTCACAATCTCCCTTCATGTTTTTTTCAACCCTTTAGCCTCCACCATGTTAATTACATTTTATCTACAGTCACATGCTACTTATGTTCTTGGACTTTACTTTCACAATTTATTGTATTATGTACCATACCAATTGCATTCCATTCTTCCTACCCTTCCAACCTGTTCTAAAATACAAAGGAACTGATTAGGATGTCGGTCGGAGTTTCCTCCGACCAACATCCCTGCAGTTTCGAGACCGACCGACCTCAGGCCAGGGTCCGAAACCGCAATTACGATGCGACCACACATGGTGCGGTCGCAAACTCCCATTTCCCTATGGGGGCTTGTGCGGTGGTCCGAAACCGGCCGCAGCACAAGCTCCCATTGAGAAATGGGAGTCACTGTAAATCCCTGCACTGTGTAGCAGGCACCTCATGGTGCCTGCCACACGGTGCAGGGATTTACATGGGGGCACCATAGGTGCCCCCTCTGCCCCAAACCGGAGGCTGCTGAAGAAGGGGGGCCCTGATGGGGGCCCCAAATTCGCTTTTCGACAGATTTTCCATGTCGGAAAGCCCGACATAGAAAGCATGTCGGAAACCGACATCATAATCCCGATGGCAGAAACGCTGTTCATATGGGATTATGGTGGCGGTTCCGACTGGCCGACGGGTTCCTTGAGCACGTCGGAAGCCAGCCGGAATGACCAGCAGCTTGAATTTCGCCCGCTGTAATCATAATACAGCGGTCGGAAGTCAAACCAAAGATGTCGGTCAGAGGCTTTCTGACCGACATCCTAATTAAAGCAAAAGTATGCTTTTTCACGGCCCTGTCCTATTTTTTACACAGCAACTTAGCACAATAAGTTCTTATCAGTCCCCCAGCCCAAACATGCTTCACCACCTTCCTCGCCAATTTGCAACCCACGCAACTGCACTTACTGGACTAATAGCTTCCTTGTGTGCAGCAGGTACAGTGGCACCATACCCACAAAAACCCATTGAAACCAGAGTGATGCTTTATTTTGACAATTAAATAGGATCACATTTATTTATTTCATACTAAGGCCCATCGCGCACTGGCTACTTCACAATGCACTCCGCTATGTTTGATAGTTGCCAACTACAAAATATGTTGTTTCCTAACTTATTAACATCACCACTACCTATCACCCTTCTTTGTTGCCTTCCCCACCCACAGCAGCCTCTATTTATTCCTCAGTTTACAGTTCCATTTATAAGCAGTATTTACAAAATAAACCATAACATTTATTAACATTTCTAAACATTACAATCAGAATACAGCTTTCAAATACTATAAAATATATCTTTGCTTTTTAATTTTTTTCCATTCTTTTATATTTTTAAACACTACTTTACAAACAAGCAAGCATTCCCAAAGCCAACAGCTGAGATTTCACAATATAAAGGCGAGATCAATTGGCCTTGTCAATACTTGTTTAAAAGCAGGGATGCTGCCTTCTGCCCTACAAATGCACCACTTGAGTGGCAAGAGGAATTAAGATTGGCCATTCGTCAGCTACTGCTGCCATGCTGAAGAGGCTCAGAATTTTGTGCAGGACTTCATGCCCCAAGCCCCTCCCAGTTGAAGGCTCCTAAAGTCAGGTAAGTCTTAGTCGGGTCATGGCTTAGACCGTAGCCAAACTGGCACCCTGCATGTGAGGATTTGGGTGTATTATATAAGGCTGTGAGGCCTTATCGTGGAATACATCCGCAAAAACTTTATTGGGTCCAGAAAGGCTCATTTGTAAACCTTAAACTCAACTCTGTGTACCTGTGGCTTCGAGGAGCAAGGTTTAGACAAAGGAACTTAGTGTAAAGCATTTAACAGCCCCCAACAATACAATAAGAAAACCATGCAACAAGAAAGAGACATAACACCAATTTATAAAAATAGAGCATATTTTTATCATTTTTAGACTGATTGATGATCAAATTCCACCAGATCGTTCAAGAGATATGGATTTTTCAAACATTAAATGACTTTAAATCCAACCGCAAACAATCATTGGTCAACAAAAACTGTGCAAACTTTTGAAAAGTTTGAAACAGTTAGTTTGGCAACTCTGGCCCTACCTGGGTGACCAAATCAGACAGGGCTGAGGTCTAGGAGTCTAGTAGAGTTACTTTGGACAATTGCCTAGCCACCAGAGCCTTTTCCAGTCCGGATCCAGCCTTTAGGAAATGACCGCTATAGACGACAATGGAGTGGTCCTGATGCTGGGGATGCAGGCAGAAAAGATGCTGAAAGATGCTCCTGGAGCTAAACCGTCGACAGGGTTGAGTTGTGGGGGATTCCTAGGTCCACAGGTGAGAAGGGGGCAATGTAGATCAGTGCACTCGGGGTCCCGTGGCATCCTCATTGCGACAGTGGAGGGCTGGCTGTGGCTGGGCTACCAATCTCGCAACACAGCAGTCACAGCGAATATCCTTGGTGGCGGCTAGTGTCCACTGGGGTGACGAATCCAAACTTGGATAGCATCCCCAGGTCTATCTCCCCCGGGTCCAGCTGACTGACCCTTGGTGTCACTGTCTCGATCTGGGGCTGGGAATCAGCTTTTGCCAAACCAGGAGCCACAGGCACAGTCCAAACTTCACTAGCCCAAATTGATGCAGGGGCAGTCCTTCCGACTGTGCAGCCTCTCTTTGTGCAGTTTCAAGGACAGCAGGGCAATCTTTCTTTGGTCCTTTCTCCAAATCCAACGTATACTGAGGTTCAGAGTGCCCGGAGTGCCCATTAAAACCTGGGAAACTGCCCTGAGGGGACAACACAGTCACTAGCCAATGGGCTAGTAGGTCCCCTCCTCTTTAGTGACAAAGTTTCAGTGATGTGTGGCATTTGGCAATCCCAGAGTGCAATATTCTTGCCATTCTCAAGATGTCTGAACCTTCCCTCGACTGTGAGGAGCTTGGTAGCCCACCCCAGAGGTGTGGCTACCTAAGGGCTACACCACCACGGGAAAACTGCCTTGGAGATGGGTTTCCCCTCTCTGTCTCTGTCTCCATCTCCAACTTGCATACATAAATAAAAGGCAGCCTGCTCGGAAGTGTTATCACTTGCGGCCCTTCAAAGGCAACTTCCCCTTTGATGCTCGCCTATTGGGCTAAAACCACGAGTAGCCTTTCTAGGAGAGGAGGTTACACCTCACTCTGTGACAACTGCCCTTGTTCCTAAGCCTAGGAGTCATTCACACACCTCCCTAGGAGGGCAGGAAGTTGTCTGTTGGCCAGGGCTTGTGCAAAGCCACTGGATCAGCAGGGGCACAGAGCGGCAACTTTATAACCATTGTTTAACTTTAATAGTGACATTAATTTTGACTTGGGCTTCAAGTCGGATTTTATGCCATGATTAATTTGATGCCTTACAGTACACTGTTAGGTAGTCCCATTCAAAAGTTAGCCAGGTGGTAACCCTGTGTTAGCCAATGAGGCTACTAACTTTTCTCAGCAAAACAGCAACTTTAAGGGTTTTGCTGCTAAGAAATATTTAAACCTCTATGTTTTGCTTAACAATATACAGCTACCTGCCATACAGCTCTATGGGCCTTCCTTAGGGGAGACTTACATATATTATTAAGGGAAGTGCTGGCATTGCCATTAATGGTAATGGCAAAGTCAAACTAGCAGTGTGAACACTTTCTTTCCAGTCTACAGTGCCAGGCTGGTAGCAATTTTGTCTTTTGTCACACTCAGGGTGGCCCAAACAGTGCTGCATTCCCGGGTGGACACTCTGCCTTACATGCCCTTGGTATCCTGGGTGCCATATACTAGGGACCTACAAGTAAGTCAGTGATTGCCAGTTGGGAACATCCAATTTGGCATATCTTTCGTAATGGGTCAGAACACTGGCACTGGGGTCTGGTTAGCAGGCCTCAGTACACTCTCAGAGTCAAAAAACCAGCAGCAAGTAGTCCAAATGGGGACACAAAGTGGGGGGTAACCTGCAAAAGCCTGTTTTCTTACACTGCACATGTGTGGAAAAGAGATGAATCACTTGGTAGATTGCTGCCCTGCCAGTGCAATAACAAACTGGCCTGCCCCAATATACCCTTCTGCCTGCATCCATCCATGCAAGACCAGTACTTTTACCTAAACCCCTGACACTTTTGCTTTTGCTATTTTTACATGAGGAGGCATCCCAGACAACTTGCACTTTAACTGTTAGTAGGGAATTACATTTCAGGGTAATACAACTACAATGTGGTGAAAAGAGACGTGCCTTGCCTCCATTGTTTCATCTGCAGCAGCAGCTTGATGAGCAGTTCACTCCCACTTTTCCAAATGATCTTGAGGCCAGCAGAGGGGCAAACACAATTCCTCTCACTAGGATCTAAAGACGACCTGCACTGGAGGTAAGAAGGTGATACCAGGGCAGGGAGTGTGGGTATAATAAAGGCTGAAGAGAGGGAGAGGTTGGGGAGGTACCAGCAGAAGTGAAGGGGAAAAGATAGCTGTCAATAAAGGGGTTGTTTTTCCACTGAGAGTTTCCAAGTGACAACATAAACATTGGCAGTGATGCTTGAGTTGCCTATGTTGTAAATTGGAACCTCAAGGTTCCAAGGAAAACTCCACTTTATTTAAAGCTACTCATCTACATTTGTAAGTTATACCTGGCCACCCTTATTGTCCCAAGGATGAGCTGTCTAGTGTGAGATGAGTAAAGAGAGTACCATGCACAACAGGCCCTTCCTTACACACACGTACCTCACACCCCCTTCCTGATCTGGTGCCCTTCCATCCTCTCCCAAACCAAAGACCTTATATCTCCTTTTGAAAATTAAAAGTCCTCAACCTCCATTAACAGTTTACTTTCGATGATCCGTCCACATGCTAAAAACATATCCTCTGTGAAAATGTCCAACCCATACGTTCATTCTGTTAGCATCCACTCATCTGCAGGGACAGACCCGTCACATCATTGTAGGCACTGTCACTCTCTCTGGGCTTGAAGCAAGGGGATCTATTCATAGCAATTATCCACTGAGAAAAAGTCAAAGGGATATCAAGGTCATCGCCGACAGAGCATCTGGCTACTGTAGTATATTTGTCCAAATTAGTGGGGCAGCCAAGCCTAAATTGAGATGCACAAGCAGACTTCAGAATTCTGCAGGTAATCATAGATCTTGCAATGTCTGCAGCTCTCAGTTTGGGGAGACGCTTTTTAGCACTGCCTTTTCACTGATATTCTTTGGACATTATAGTTAAGTCATCTGCTAGGAAAATGTAAGTGTTACTCAAAATTTAGGGTCCTAAGACAAATCAATGTTACGCTAGAACAGTCAGAAGTCAAGCAGCACATAAGACTCTCAAGAAATGATCAGCAGGGCAAGACATGGGAGGTGACATCAGGCAGGTAGGGAGTTGTCAACAAGTACTGACTGACTTATGAGGCTAGTATGTGCCTTCGAAGTGCATGGATTTACAATTAGGGATAATTGCTTAAGAAATAAGGCATCATCCCTAATTGCGAATGCAATTAGGGAATCACAAATTGCGATTCCCTAAATGCGATGCATCATGCATTCGCAAATTGCGTTTGCGCAATTTGGGATTGCAAATTACCATCAACTTCAAGTTGCATTTTCTAAGTGCCTTGTGGCGCACACATATGCCCTAGGGCATAGGGCATATGTGTGAGCCACATGTGCACTCATGCCAATTTTGGGGGTGCAGCAGGGTGGCCTTTTGGCCCCCTAGCACCCTTCAAATTGCATTCGCAATTTGCGAGTACCTATTTGCGAATGACTTCCCCTTCATTCCTATGGACCTCTGGGAATGAATGGAAAGGCATTCCTTAATAGCGAGTCGCAATGTGCGAGTTGCTATTAAGGAATTTGTAGGAATTGCAATTTTTTTGCGATTCCTACATGCATAAGGAATTGCGATTCCTAAATAGCGATTCCCTAAAAATCGCTATTTAGGAATCGCAATTCCATTCTTTGATGCATGTGGCCCTCAATGTTTGTAAAGTTGGCCTCCTGAAAAAGAGTATTGTGCTGTAATTGTATTGGGGTTAACTTTGAACTCTATTGATTCTCAATCAATGTTGAATATATGATTATGAATTATGTTATGACTAATTGTATGTACAGATACTTAAAATTACATTGGGTCACAAGCAAATTGTCTCAACCATTGATATAAATACTTATATATGCTGCAACAAGGTTTAGCAATCTTTTTCCATCAGTTTCCTGCATATCAGTGAACCAGAACATGGTATGCTTACTCTTGGCATGTTGGACTCACATGCAACAACTATCTGCCACTATTCATAAAGAGAAATGCACATATTTCTTGAACACCAGTTGTGTTTTCTTTAGAGGCCAGTGCAGTTTGGTGCAGGAGTTGCCTAAGTGTGGGACATATGGGTCCCGTGCTCAATGTGCCGTAGGGGTAAAGCTGCACCATAGTTTTGAGAGACAGGTAGGCCAAAAGCGCCCTCTAAGTGATTTCATTCTTGCCTGGAGGGGACCTAGCCAGGCAATGAATACTTGAATTCATCTCAGCCACAGGACTTTACACTGGGCAACACATCATTTTTGGCCCACTGTGCCACTCCAGGTAGTGAGAAACCTTAGGCAAATCTGCTCTGGTACTGTGCCAATAAAACCAGCCTTGCCTGAGCTACCAGGCCACTGTTCGCCACTATAATACCAGCCCTCTTGAGAATCGTTGCTGATGTCCACTATAAATAAAGTGGCACCAGCGATAGTAGTTAGTCATCTCCGTTACAAGGGCTGTACTAATATTGAGAAGTTATAGTAATATCCCACTAAAGGTATAGCAGTTCTAGTGAGAATTGCTGATACTGTATGTTACTAGTAAAATAGGCATGAATAGGAATGTTTGGTTATATAAATTTCAAAGTATGCCAGACATTTTAAGATGTGTTAATGTTAATGTAGGGGAGACATGACGGGACCTGAAGTACACTACTTAAGTGCCACTACATGTATGTACTGTGTTGCATGCACATTATGTGATGTATGTGAGTGGATTATCACCAGGGCAATGTCCTGTGTGAACTTTAGAAGTGTTCACTCATTTAGAGAACATTGCCCCAACTGGACGATTCCGCTCATATTCTCACGGGCTGGACTCAGCATAGAGATAAAGCTAATGGCTAGAATTAACAGCTTACATTACGGTGTGTATTTTGGATAAGTATGTAAAGAGTGGACTCAGAGGGTGAGATTTCTGGTCCTGACAAAAGCCACAGGGATGAATGGCAGAAACATGTAGACCAGATCAAAGGTGGAAGTGTGGGAGGGCCACTGTACCCCTCTGAACTTCCCACGTATTCTTTCCCAGATGTTAACCATACCGACTGGGGCATTTATTAAAGTAACAGTTGCTACCAGCCAGGTATCTTTAACAGAATCCCCCCCACCTCCCAACTCCTATTTTCTTCCATATAGTCTGATATTATTCAGTGCTCCGATGTTGCCTCATTGGTAGCAGCACACCCCATTCCGCAGCGTAATGGGAAGGAACCCAGTGATGAAGTAGGCCACCAAGGAGAAACCCTAGTGGGTGAGGGTTCTATAAATAAAGCATTTTTGCTTTTTTCATAAGAAAGTGCTCTGGACAGTCCACATGATAAAGAGGGGCTCTCTAATTTGTGCATAGCTTGAGTTTGAGGAGGATGAGTCCATCTCTGTTCTCCTTCTTTTCTCCCCCTATCCGTAGTATGATATCCAGAATTGATCATTGCAACAGAATAATGTTGGCATTCCCGTGAAGACCCTCAATCAGTTCCAAAGGGTACAAAGCAGCTTTCCTGCATTGATCTCTCTCCACTGGATACCAACAAAATATATGGACAATCAAGAATTCTTGCTTTGCACACAGGGTTCGCAATGGACAAGTGCCCGTCTACCTCACCAGCCTATTGCCGGCATACAAGCTGGCTAGACACCTAAGCCTGGCTACCCAAAACAGACTCACACTACACACAATTTGGTACAAAAATGTTTTGGTTGCAGGTCACCTAATTTTCAAGACTCCACCAAGTGAAACTCATCAGGTCTGAGAGGCTCTTGGTCTGTATCATAGCCCTCTCAAGGTACCTCTGGACTGCCACAACACAGTACAAAAAAAATATATATATATTTTTCACCTGCCCTGTGCGGGTTTTATTTCTTAGGGTCATTTTTTCTAGTTTAAACTCTTCATAAATGACACCAGTAGAAAGTGGATATTTAGAAAATCACACCTTTTATCGAGGTAGGAAGGGAAACACAGTACTAATCGCCACATATCTCTCTGTAATGGCATGTCATGTTAGTCACCTCTACACTGCAATCCATCTCACCTCTAGGTGCCTTCATCCTGCCATGCTTTGACTAATGCATTGTAATCTACTCTCCCTCCAAAAATATTTGCCAGAGACTCACATTGAAATCACTCTATCGGCTCCCAGCAGAGGCCACCTCCCATAAAGATATAAAAGCTATACAGCATACTCAAACAAATGCCTAGTATACCTGCAGAAACTGGCAGCTCACTATGCCCCAATCAATCGTTCAAAGCGATGCTACATGGAAGTGGATTACTGCACACCAATAACACAAGAGTACAACGCCCTCAATCCGCAAGTGATGTCTGAACCTCACCACATGCCATTTAGGAAACATTTGAAGACTGAACTATTCAGACTGGCCTTTAACTGAACTCAACACAAAACATGTGTCATGAGGGAGGAATTTTTGACACAGTTTACCAGGTCCATGAGATTTCTCCTTACCCTTCTACCAGCAGGCTGTACTGTGAAGAAACCAAAAGGCTACCCACAGCTCGAATTGATATTACTAAATATATAGAGAAAGAAATAGATAAATAAAGAAAGAAATAATTAAGTAACCCATTCTTGTCCTTTTCAATATTTTCTCTTGCTAGCTTCTTCTCTATGGCCCAGATTTACTACGATTTTATGTCTGGGTTGCGTCTTCTTTTTCGAACAGCCCCAGTGCAAAATTAATTTTAGGATTCACAAAGCAATGCAAAGTGTCTTTTTTTACAAATCAAAAGTAAGACAACGCAGTGTATAGCACTGACTTGCATTATCTTGCATGCAGTAGGTGCTACATGGGTGGAGCATGGAAACATGGGTTTGCGCCAAAAGAGTGCGCCTACTCAGGGCTGGTGTAACGAGGAAAATATGTTTATTTCTCCTCTTTACTTCTTGTTTGCATATGCCTCAAAGGAAAGTTTTTGTGCAGAAAGGGAACCTATGCATTAGTGCAAGAAGACAGCTGAACTGAGCCATATCTTTGAAATATGATGCAGTTCTGCACTCTCCGTTTTACACAGTCCGGCGCAGCAACTATCCTCGCTGCACTGCGTGAAATCTTTGTAAATTCGGTCCCAATTCTCTCCCACTACACCCTGTAGGTCTCTCTCTCTCTTCCCCCTCCTCCCCTCTTGTCTTTCTTTTCCTCCAGTCTCCAGCTCGCCACTCTGTACCCTAATTTTCTGAATTCTCTATGTATTTTGCTCCTCTGCTTCTTTAGGTCTCGCAGACCTGCGTTGCAGCGCGCATGTGCTGCTCGCTCTGCAAGGCTCTTTGTAATCGAGGAGATTTCAGAAGTGGAGTTGAAGCCCCGCCCATCATTCTCATTGGCTGGCGTCATCGTTTATGCTAAACGCTAGCCTCCTATTGAAAATGAGGCTTCTTTGTTACCGCCCTGTCTCCTTTTGGGACGGCCCATCCGGACTGGATTGTTTGCTTACGGCATTACACGGTCCTCGATATGTAGGCGGTGAGCACTGTTTTGTTTCATTCAGCCGCACACTGCTCAGCAGCGGCGCTGCTTCCCACATCGGTGTCCAGACATGCACGCTGGCCGGAGGTGTGCTCGCTGTTTTATTATTAGCGAAGTTAGCAGCACCTAATAAACACTCCCTGCAGCTCAGCCATGGCTTCCCGGTTGTAAGAGGCGGCGATGCGGGCTGGCATCCCTTTGCGGACAAGTTTGTCACACATACAAAGGAGGTCGTGTCACCAAGATCGAGGGTCTAAGGCTCAAGATCCAGGAGACCTTTGACGTAAGTGCAAACCAGCAGAGGCTCTTCTACCTGAGGAAGCAGGTAAACAATGCCCGCCGAAGCAAAAGAAAAAAATTCATGCAGGATCTCGGAAGCGTGCCCTGGATCGAAGAAAAAAAAAAGGTTACAAATACAAAAACTGATCTGATTGGTTTTATTCACAACCAAACACGGTAGCGCAACTTTACACAATTTGCCAGTGAAGCGCTACTTTCGTTTTCTCTTCTGTCTTTAAACAAGTCAGTGTTCACTTCTCCTGTGCTGCCCCTCCCCCTCTCGATTTCTTCCTCTTCGTCTCGCTCCTTCTCACTTTTGTTTTTCACATTACATACTAAGTAATGAACGCCCCTCCCACCTCCCAAGGAGCGGCGAACCCCGTGGCCATTTATTTATTTAATACAGCCTTGGTAATGCTTGTTTTATTGACGGCCCCCGGGGAAAGCAAGACGCAGTCTAGTCTTTCCCCGGGGGATTCGCGCCGGACAGGGAAGGCTGGAGGGGAAGGGGAGGGAGCAAGAGGGGCTATAAGGGAGCAGGAAGGGGAAACGACTTCCTCTTCCTGTTTCCTAGCGCCAGCGGGAGGGTCGAGGAAAGTTGAGGTGAGGGAAGTTAGGTAGGGAATTAGCGAAGTTGAATACTCTGGTGCCGGTCGGCGCCCGGGGGTAGTGGGGAGCAGGATTAACAACTATGGCAGGATCGGACATGGAGGCAGTGCGGGAGGCCCTGCGAGTCCTCGGCCGGGCGGGGCGGGAAGACCTGCTACGCCCGGGAGTACGGGAGGAGGCGTGGGTGGGGATGACGCGGACCCCCCGGTCCGCGTCGGCCGGAGTGGCGGCGGCGGTGGCAGCATGCCGAGAGTCCCCAAAGGGGACTCCCCACGTGGCCGGAAAGGGGGGTCCGGGAAAAGCCGGGGGAAGCGAGGGGTGGGAGGAAGAGCCTGCCTGCTGTACGTGCGGTCGAGGCGGCCGGGAGGGGGGGGCTTGGGAGATGTGGAAGGACGGCCCGGGGACTGCAGCAGGCTTTGGCCAGAGGCACAGCAGGGCTCGGGGAGGCCCAAGTGGGACAATTTGAGGCAGCAGGGAGGGAGGGGGGTTGGTTCAGGATTTCAGCGGGGGGATACAGGGGGTGGGGTCTCAGGACCTGTTTGGGTCGGGGGGCTCGCACCACGAGGGGGGGCTCCTGGGGGGGAGTCCCCTCTGGACCTTTCACAGTGGAGGGTTCGCAGGGATAGGGGGTGCCCCTCCGGGGGGACACTGAGGGCAGGGGGTGGGGGGATGGGCCTGGCTGCACAGGCGACGAAGGCAAAGGTGGGGGGTGAAGACGGGGGGCAGCCCTCGGCAGCCGGAGGGAGGAGGTGGGAGTGCATGACCCTGGAGGAAAAAATCCGGGACCAGAGGCGCGTGATCAACGACACGGAAGCGCAGTGGGCGGCTTTGTGCGAGGCCCGGGAGGCCAGGGGGGAGTTGGAACGGGCGGAGGGGGCCCCCACTCCCACATCAGAGGAGGAGGCTTGGGCGGAAAAACTAGGGCAGGAGGCCCCAAAAGGGGGCAAGTGGGTGTGGGCGGAGGAAGATAGCTCCCCCCAGACGGGGGTAGGGGCGGCCGGGACGGCTTTGAGGCCCGCTGGGACCCTCTCAGGTTGGAGCAGCCTCGGGGGGGGGGACCAGCTGGCGGCGGCCGGCAGACGGGGTGGGCCGGTGGGGCGCAAAACGGCCCCAAGACGCCGGGCAGAAGCAGCAGGGGGGTCCGCGGCGGCCTTCCCTCCACTGAAGGAGCGGGCATCAGCAAAGGGGGCAGGGGAACGGGGAGTGGTGCATGCCAAGACTGGGAAAGGTGTGAAAAGAGCGGTGCAAGAGTTGACTTGGATGCCTGAGGATACGGAAGCGGAGTTGATGTTGGATTACGGGGAGGACAGTGATGAGCTTGAGGAAGGCGAGTTGCGTGAGGAGGTTGAAAGGCCGGCCGGGAGGTCGGTGGGGGGGGGCGGCAATGACGAAATGTGTTGATATTTTCCAGGCACCGGCGGTGGCCAGGACACAGGCCAAGACGACCACTGCGAAGAAGAGCGGCAACAGCAGGTCGGAGGAAGGAGCACAGACCACCTTGTCAGGTGAGGGCAAGTGGTGGAGGCTTGGGACGATGGGGCGGGACGGGGTAGGAAGAAGTCCTGCCGGTCGGTGGGCGTGGGGGAGGGGTCAGTGCGGGAACCAAAGGGTGCGGCGCCCGGGACGGGGGGCAGTCGGCAGAGTCGGGCAAAGGGGGGGGGAAGAAGGTGGTGGCCAGTGTCCAGACGGACAAAGAAGAGGGGAAGGACGACAAAGGGGACGAACGACAGCATAAAAAATTGCCGTACATGGGGTTGGCTATGCCGTTGGGGTCGCATCTGTCGGAGAAAATACGGGCAAGAATATGGTGACACGAATATGTGGACGTTTTTAAACTGCTCCATAGGGAGATACAGGCCAAGGAGGGTTCCAAGGAGGAGGAATGGGAGCTGACTCGTAGACCCCGGGTGCCGGTGACCATGGAAAATTGGACGTCGGCCTTTCTGATTTATGCTAGCATATATTGCGAAAAGCATCAAGAAAGGGCGATAGCGATGTTAAAATATATGGACATTATTAGGAAGGCGCAGATGCATTTTGGGGGGTTTGCGTGGCTCAGCTATGACGAGGAGTTTCGGGCCAGAATTGGAGCGAATCCTGACAAACCCTGGGGGGAGGTGGACCAGGAACTGTGGATGCAATGGATGTCGTCCACGCAGTCGTCAGCAGCAACGCACACGGCGAGCGGGCTGCCAGTGACGTATCGGACATTTCCGACGCGTCCCGCTCAGTCTGGGGCGGGTAGTGGACAGGCCAGTGCAGGAACTGCGGGGGGCGGACAACAGAAGCCAGGTGGGTGCAACACAGGAGCGTGTTGGAACTACAACAAAGGATACTGCTCCAGGTATCCGTGTAAGTTCAAACATGAGTGCTCCAAATGTGGTGGGAAACACGCACTCACCCAATGTTTTACGTTGGCGACACCATCAGAACAGTGGTGGGCCACGAAGGGACGGGGTCAGCCTGGACCAAAGGGCGCCTACTCTGGTCCGAATTGAGGCCATGGGCCCGTGGCTCTCGGTATATCCAGACAGAGAGGCAGCTTTGAAGTTGCAGTGGGGATTTACGGAGGGCTTCCGGGTGGGGTATCAGGGTCCAAGGGAAAGGAGATGGGCAGATAATTTGAGATCGGCTAAGGAGTTGCCGGAGGTGGTGTCCGCAAAACTAAGAACGGAAATTGGGAAGGTAGGATAGCGGGCCCGTTTGTCGACTGGCCTTTAGCAGACTTGATTATTTCTCCGCTGGGAGTGGTGCCCAAGAAGGAGCCGGGCGAGTACAGGATGATACACCACCTGTCCTGGCCAGAAGGGAGGTCCGTGAACGACTTCATCGTGGAGGCGGACTCGAGGGTACTCTATGCTTCAGTGGACGACGCGATCCGCCTTGTACAGAGGTGTGGGCAGGGAGCGGAGCTGGCGAAATGTGACGTGAAGTCGGCGTTTCGTTTGCTGCCCATACACCCGGCAGATTTCGCATTGCTGGGCATGCAGTTTGAGGGGGCCATCTTTGTGGACAAGGTTCTACCCATGGGCTGTGCGATTTCATGCGCTCTCTTTGAATTGTTCAGCACCTTCTTGCAATGGGCATTTCAAAGGAGCAGTGGGCATAAGGAGGTGTCCCATTACCTGGACGATTTCCTTTTCATCGGACAGCAAAGGTCGGGTGCCTGTGGGCGAGCGTTGGCGCAGTTTCAGGAGATGGCCCGGCACTTTGGGGTCCCATTGGCGCCGGAGAAGACAGCTGGGCCCAGCTGTCAATTGACATTTTTGGGCATTGAGTTGGACTCAGTGCAGTGGATAGCCCGGTTGCCGGCTGAAAAAGTGGGAGACATACAGGCCTGTTTGTTGGGGGTGATGGGAGAGAAAAGATTGACCTGAAGACGGTCCAAAGACTTTTGGGGCTGTTAAATTTTGCTTGCAGGATGGTAAGAGCGGGGAGAACTTTTTGCAGGCGCCTGGGCATGGCCATGTCCGGGGCGGTGCTACCGCATCACAGGGTGCGGATGTCCTTGGGAGTGCGAGCAGACCTGAGAATATGGCAGACTTTCCTGACAGACTTCAATGGGGTTTCGCTGGATTTCGTAGAGGACAGAACAGTGTGGCAAGTGCAGATTTTTTCAGATGCAGCGGGGGCGGCAGGTTTTGGGGTGTTCTGGGACGGGAGATGGTGCGCGGAGCGCTGGCCGGCTCACTGGCTCAAGCAGGGGAGGAGCATTGCGTTTCTTGAGTTCTTTCCATTGTTGGTGGCTCTAGCGGTGTGGGGCAGTGAATTCAAGAACCGTTCCGTGTTGTTCCATGACAGTGGTCGACCTGGTCAACGGGCAGAGAGCAAGGGACTTGAGGGTGTTGAGGTTGTTGAGGTATTTTATGCTACAGTGTCTGCAGTTAAATGTGGTTTTTCGGGCGAAGCATGTGCCAGGAGCGAGTAATGACATCGCGGATGCTTTGTCTCGTTCGCAGTGGAGCAGGTTTCGCCGCATGGCACCTGGAGCGGAAGTCCTCAAAACGCAGTTGCCGGACGGCATCTGGGCCTGGGGGGAATGAGAGACTGCAGCCTAGTGGAGAAGTCGATAGCAGAGACGACACGGCGCACTTACAGATTGGCTTGGACGGTGGGCACATGTCCGTTCAAGCGATGGAACAGGGAGTGATCCGTTTTGTCTTGCACTGTATTGAGAAGGGGTTGTCCCATACGACGATTGCAGGGAAATTGGCGGGAATCTCCTTCTATTGTAAGTTGTTTTGGGGATTTGATCCGGCGAAAGATGAGATTATCAGCAGAATGCTGAAGGGGTGGGGCAGGGAGAGACAGGAGGGGGCTACGGGGGGCCCCGGGAAGCCGTGACTTTTGAGGTGTTGCAAGGTTTATTGGGCATGTTGCCCATTTGTTGTTACGATATCACGGAGGTGGCTTTGTTTCGTTTGAGCATGGTGTGGATGTTTTTGGAGCATTCCGGGTGTCAGAGTTGTTGGGGACGAAAGGTAGGGCAGGACGACAGTATGAGGATGTGAGATTGGATGGGGGTCGGCTGGGGATATGGTTGGGCCACTCTAAAACGGATCAGGCAGGGAGGGGAAAGTGGATATGGTTGAATGAGAGTGGGTGCCAGGGGTGTGCCCGGTAAAGGAGTGGGAGGTTTTTCGCAGGATGGGGCCGGCAAAACGGGGAGATCTTCCTGCATGGCTCCGGCGATAGGCTGACGGCGGCGCAGTTGCTGGCAGTTATGCGTATGGCGTTGAAGCGGATGGGGCGGGACCCGAAGGGATTTGGGACACACTCTTTTCGGATTGGGGCAGCCACGGCGGCGGCACGTTTGGGGTGGTCCTGGGATCGGATTCGACAGATTGGGAGATGGAGGTCCCGTTGCTGCGAGCGCTACGTGCGGAAGTGACAAGGGGCGCTGCAAAAGAGAGGAGTAGAGGGGTTTTAGTGGGGCCAGAATGGTTTTTAACACCTTTTTTCTCATCGTAGGTTGTGTGAGGGGCCTAGGGACCAAGACGGTCACCTGGATAGCCGGGCACTCTTTCGTGCATTGGGCGGCACAGTATGCAGATCGTCAGGTTTACGGCCGTAGCCTGGGACTGCGGAGCAGCCATCACGAGGTACAATGGTGGGGAAAACGAGGAATGCGCTGGGGGGCATTCTTGCCCTGGTTAACGAAGATGGTGTCGCAAAAGGATGTCCTGACTTGCTGGTTTTACACTTGGGGGAAAATGACTTGGTGCGATTGTCAGGCCTGGCAATCATGCAACAGATGCAAAGGGACTTGGACGTGATGAAACAACGGATGGCGGGCACCTGCTTGGTGTGGACTGAGTTTGTGCCACGTAGAGTGTGGAGGGGAGCGGTAAAACCAGCGGCAGTGGAAAAAGCCAGGAGAAAGTTGAACAGGGCGATGAGGGTTTTTTGCGACAAAAGAGACATTAAAGTTATTGCTCACAAGGGGCTGCGGCTGGAGGAGCCGCTGCTATTCAGGGACGACGGGGTGCACCTTTCGAGGATGGGTAATGCCTATTACATGATGGAGATGAGGGACACGATCAGTAAGCTATGGAATGAGTCCATTTGGTGTCGAAGGGTGTGAGGGCGAACGGTGCATGGCGGCAGGGTGGGGCAGGTAACCGCCCAAAGGGGGTTCCCTGGTTGGCGGAACTTTGGAGGGGTGGGGGAGTCCTGGACGGGCCCACCCACCTCTCGGGGGAAGAGTGATTGATGGGGGTGCGGGATGCAGGAGTGCGATGACAGGTGATGCAAAAGAGGATGTCAGGAGACAAATGAAGAAGGATTGAGAACGGAAACGGGTTGTTGTGGAACGTGAAGAGAGATGGGGTGCAAGGGGAAAGAATGGAGCAAGTGAGACGAAGAAGCGGGGGGGAAGTTTGTTGGGGTTATTGTTAATATGTATTATGGTTAAAGTTATGTTTACAGCCTGTCCTAATAAATGGCCTTTTACGCTTCACCGACAGCGTGGACTGGTTATTTGGCGCGATGACGGCCCCCGGGGAAAGCAAGACGCAGTCTAGTCTTTCCCCGGGGATTCGCGCCGGACAGGGAAGGCTGGAGAGGAAGGGGAGGGAGCAAGAGGGGCTATAAGGGAGCAGGAAGGGGAAACGACTTCCTCTTCCTGTTTCCTAGCGCCAGCGGGAGGGTCGAGGAAAGTTGACCACCCACCCACCCTACAGTAAAAAGAGAAGGGTTAACTAAGGTGGATGGAGCATGCCAGTTTAGGGCAGGTTGTAGGGAGGTAGGCGGAACTTTGGAGGGGTGGGGGAGTCCTGGACGGGCCCACCCACCTCTCGGGGGGGGAAGAGTGATTGATGGGGGTGCGGGATGCAGGAGTGCGATGACAGGTGATGCAAAAGAGGATGTCAGGAGACAAATGAAGAAGGATTGAGAACGGAAACGGGTTGTTGTGGAACGTGAAGAGAGATGGGGTGCAAGGGGAAAGAATGGAGCAAGTGAGACGAAGAAGCGGGGGGGGAAGTTTGTTGGGGTTATTGTTAATATGTATTATAGTTAAAGTTATGTTTACAGCCTGTCCTAATAAATGGCCTTTTACGCTTCACCGACAGCGTGGACTGGTTATTTGGCGCGAATAGCAGGTCTGTTGCGAAACAGGAAGCCTCTCTCTCCAAGGGCTGGCTGAAATCTCATCTCTCATCCTTTTCAGCAGGAAGCGCGCTGATCTCCGATTCACGTGAAACACAAGGATGTGACTCGCGTCAGTGGAAGCCTGAGGGGCTGCGTGGTGCACGACGGGGGAATTTGTGTGACCTGAGGCGGGGAGCAGCACGTTTGTGCAGGTAGGCCACGGCGGCTGCTTGCGAACAGAGCTTTCCCTCATACCTGTGACGAGAGCGAAAGGAGAACCGGTTCCCGCAGGCCCATTGTTTCTGCATTAATATTGCATGTTGCTGAGCGTTTAATCCTTGGCACAGCTTGTCCTATACGTCTCACTGGCACATTCTGTCCTTAAGAACAACCATTAACAAGGACTGCAACCTCCACATGTACATAATGCATGCAATTCGAATTACTGTTTTTGGGTGTAGGCTCGTAACCCCATTTGGTTACTCTCTGAATATTTACCGAACTCATCCTTACCAGCGGTAACTAGTCGCAGCTGATAAGGTACCGACTGACAAATGGTCCTATGCAGTTTGCAACTTCAGCCAGACAGTCCTGGTTTCAAGTCCGCAGCACACTGAATGCTGGGACGTGTATGCCCATGTGCAGCGCTTAATTTGTGAAATCATGAGTACTGGGACCAACATTTTCCCTCAGAAGCCTGTGTCCGGCTCTCCCGAGTGTGGAGGTTTGTCGAATACCAAGACCGTCTAGTCTTCTTTTAACCTCATGCCCGTGAACTCACCATTCTTCACCACCTACTCTTTTACCTCACTACTGCAGCTTCGGTTTAATCCCCACATCCTGCCGTCATAACTGTTTCTCGTCTTTGGCTTCCTCCTCCTTGTCCCCCCTTTCTGCCTTTCTCTTTTGCTTTCGTTAAAGTCTGATGATGAAAATTAAGTCGGGTCCCCAAAATTGAGTGCCGATGAGCCCCGCATGCAGCCACCTGAGGCAGTGCTTTCTTTACTTGTGTTGTTACACTGTCTGCTTTATCTAAACTATGAGCACTACTTTCTTTAATGATCTAACCCCTATTCCACCCACGACATCACAGGACGCTGCACACTTTTATATTATTAAAAATGTATTTTTTTTTATTGCACTGCACGCCACAGTGGCGGCCACACCTTTGGTTTATTGCTGCGCTGAATGCGGCCCCATGTGGTTTTTTTTGTTTTTTTTTACTATTAATGCCATGGCTCGTCTAAAGAAAGGGCGAGGCCTCTATTAACGTGAAATTGCGGCATGGAGCACTTGTAAACAACAAGCATTTGGAATGCAATAGGTCTCGCATTTTTAAAACTTTGACCTATTGGTATTGCAGATTTTTAAACACATAAATCAAAGGCATTGTCATTTACAATGCCAATTGCTCAAAATCTCACAATTGCGAGACCTATTACATTGCAAATGCTTGTTTTTCCTCCCTCTATCTCCCTAATGTACTACGATGCCATAATAATAATGTTTAGCCGTATACAAATGCGAATAACATAACATGTCTGTTCTGTCTATATTAATGCAGCTCTCAGTCTCAACCACTCTCTCCTCTCCTATCTCTTCTGTCTCCCTCTTTATAATTTTCACCACCTCTCCCGCGCATTCCCCTCTCACTCCGTTCTCCATCGCAAGAGGCTCTCGCGCGCCTCTCCGTGTTCTTCACCCTCTCTCTCCCCACCACACCCTCCTCTCCATTTATCTTTCGCCTCTCCCACCACATTCTTCCCACTCTCTTTTTCCTGTCTATCCCTTTCTCATTCTTCTTCTCGCAGTCTTTATCTCTCCCCTGATCTAATTTAAATTTCATTAAATTACCAGGAGAGCTGTTTTTTTCGTCCTGAGATGTGAAATCTCACATTCCTCTGAGATATCGGAGAGTGTTCTCTCGCCATGCGGTTTGTGCCGCGCTGACGACCAGAAGCAGACAGGCAGGCAGGGCTGTGAGATGTTCCCATTAAACAGAGGTGACAAGTGACAGAGTTACTGCAGCAGGAGCAGGGAGAGAGAGGTGGGAGCAAGAGGCCAGGCTGGATGGCGGAGGGAAGCTTGCCAAGGCGGATGCAAAGATGCTGCAACCTTTTTGAAGCGAGGCTTAGAGCATGTGTGGGCATCAGACCGAGGGAATATTGGCACTGCACTTTTTGAATAACAAGTCATTTCATGGCATTTACTGAGCAGCATCAATTTTTGTATGTATAAGATGCATTTACTCTGAGTTTTATGCGGACTCTAAAACGCATCCATAACAAGCATTGGTAAATGCATTAGGTTTCGCCTCTTGGATTAATAAGAGGTGTTGAGCAGTGTATGAGTGCAGAGAGAATGGTGTGAGTGCTCTCTGTGCAGGGTGAGTGGTGCATGAATGAAGGCTGATAAGGGTCAGAGGTCAGCCCTTAAGAGTGGGGCACTGCACAGAGGTCTCAGATGTAAAAGCACTCAGTGACAGGAGATGTGTGCATGAGGCCACAAGGGGCCGAAACAGGAGACTGGTTTGTGAGTTGCACTGAAAGGAGAAAGAGATGGCAATAAGAAGAGAGGAACACATAGACTGCATGAAAAGCGTGGAAGGGTGCAGTTAACAGTACTATATATCTAGTACCTATATGCATTCATATATAAATATGCTATAAATAAGATGTTTCCCCCTGCCATTGGGTGCAGAATTAGAAGGATCTTGAAGAAAGTCCCAATACTAAGCCCATGCTACAGAGCCTTCTATGAGAACAGTGTAAATAGTAAATAAACAAGCGTGACTTTGCTTGACTGTGTGCAGCAGAAATATTAAACAATACATGTGACATCTATTTTGAACAAGATGGCTTTGAGAACTAGCTATGGCCTACTTAGCAAAAGCCTGGAAAATGCACTTTAACAGGTCACAATAAAATTGTTTCAAAGGCAATATCATAGTGGCAGAGTACACACGCAAATTCGAGTTTAGATCATTATTCTGGACGTCATTAATAATCCAAATATATTATAATTTATAAAATGTTCACAAACCTCCACAAAATCGTGACTTCAGGATCATCTGACAGAAATAGCAAATCTTAAATATGGTTTACAAAAATCTTGCCCTATTGGAGTCAATAACAAAAAATTTACATCTGTTGGAAAAATAGTTTCATAAACGTTATTTATGCCACACTATTTATGCCATACTATATTTTTATTATCACTGGTCTGACATCTACTAAAACATCTGTGGTAACCGCTCCGCAAATAGGAGGTTGGCACAGATATAAGTGATACTAGATGTAGTATGGTTATCTCATTCAGAAACGTAAATGTTAATCTGCTGAAAAGCTTCCCAACTACTTTATTTGCATACCTGTACTTGAATATATTACTCTAGTAATTGATGGATAGGCTTTCACTGGACCATGTGAGTTTACTCAGCGTGGTGGCTTTGTTAGGGTGGTTCGTTGTTCCTCATTGAAGATAATCATGTTTTCCATGGCACTTAATCTGCATTGTGAGGCTGTTGATAATGTGTCAACTGTGAGTGTGCTTGTCTCTCGGGTGTACTGATAATTAAATGCTGGTTCCTGGTCATGTTTACTCATTGTTCACGCTAAATAAAAAAACTATATTTTAACTGTAGAAAACAGAGATAGCATTCATTGGGTTTGGGAACCAAGTCAATGAAATGTTTATAAACAGCACAACAGGAACAGAAAAAAAACAAGAGAAAAGTGAAGTTACTCCGTGACAGAGTGGGTGCTGCTGACAGAAAAACTAATTAAAAATGATATTGCATGAGAAAACAATGTTGAAGGATAGAAAAAAATTTAAAGGGCTCCAAAATGTGTTCCATTTATTGTAAGACAGTTCCGAGAAGGTGCCTGATAGTGAGAAACAGGAAGATCACACCATCCGTGGGCTGCATACAATCAAAGGAGAGCGGGGAAAACAAGACGGCAACAAACATTGTCAAGTCCAATAGGTTTGGCCTTGGCAAGCTGGTTTGATGGGTACCTTTTTAAAAAGAATGTTTTATTGCACGCATGTGTCACAAAAATAAGTAGAAAAACAAGAAACATTTATCCACCTAAACTTACCCACCATTTCCTTGCAATAAAAATTTGTATAAGTTAAAAACTATTCACTAATATCAGTATTCAACATACCAGTGGCTTTCAGCTCATCTTTGCAGTGGCAATGAGCGGGTTTTCCAGTGTAATCGACCCGAGGAGTGGCTAGGAGAAGCCTGATGCTGAAGAAGCGACGCGTATGTAGTGACTTAGGCTGAGGAGTCCGTAATGTGTCGGAGCTCAATGAAGCAATTGTGAGGAGGCTACAGCACCTGGAGCTCTCAGCATTTCTGAGGTGGTATTATCGAAGTGTGCGGCACAAGACTAGACCTGCGCTGAGGCAGCTGTTTGATCGTTATTCTTTCGGTGCCATTTTCGAAGCCATCTTGCTGGTAAGTGGCAATGTCTGTGAATCATTAGCGGTGATTTGCATACCAGGTTAATTACATCAAGGTATGACATAGTGCAGTTGCCAGTGCACCAAGTATTCATGCTGACACTTGCTGGCAAGAGGCGATCCCTAATTCGAATCTATAACAGTGATTCAAACACCAGTGCCCACAATTGCCACCATTGTGTGTGATTTAAGACAGTTGACGTCCACAAATTACCAGCAGTAATACCAGTGGCTGTCAGGTCATGTTTACATAGTGGTGCTCGGAGATGCAGCAGGGAGGGAAAGGAGGAGGGCCGGGAGATGTGTGGAGTAACACATGAGGCGATAGCGGAATGTGTAAGAGCACCGGAAGATAACACGGAGCAAACATACATGGGACATGGGGTCAAGAATAACGAGCAAAGTAACAACAGAACAAACTGATGATGGAGGAAGCAGCCGCTTTGGAGAAGAACCCAAAACAAACGCTGTGCTTGCAAAACCTTAAAAAAATAGCTTCACAAAAGCGGATGAAAATGGTACTTGGTCGCCAGGAAACTGATAAGAGAAGCACTTGAGGAAAACACGAGGAACAACCGGAAAGAGTATGCTACAGCCAATAGACATGGAGGAAAAGTAAGTGGCAAGCATAGGAACAAATGAAAATCAAGGAAAGCAAGGGAGCAGGATGTTAACCCCTTTTAAGATATATATTAAATACAATAGATTTCACAAGCACAGCAAAAGCTAAAAATTCACATTTCGGTATACAAATATACCCGTTTTACAAATATTTTTAGAATTTCACAGATTTGCTATCCATTTGCAACCAGCTTAAAGCTTGTGGTGGAACCGAGCAAAAAACCTCACTGAGTGCTCCAATGAGAGGAAAGGCCTATGGCAGAAAATTGGTGTGATTTTATGAAGCTCCAGGATGATAGGATCCATGACAGAATGGTTCAACATTTCTGTGTAGTGTAAATAATTTTTCACCAGAGCACTGAAGTAACCAAAAGGCGACACACAACACTTTACCAACATCTTGATAAAAACACCTTGAAAAATAAACTTTAATGTGACTGGGGACATCAGGAAGAGGGATAGATTTGCACTACTTGGATTTAAAGAGGCCTTTTGCATAGCATAATATATCAGATACATATGCCTACTAAGAGCCGGTTTAGGCTTTGGCAGACGGAGTACAGTCCATCAGGGTTGCAGAAGACATTATCCTTGCCACTCTGATGGACTATAATCCGCCAAATTTAGAGATGACTGCCCACCCAGTGGTCATCTCTGCATGTTGAAAGGAACCACTCTCACAGTGGTTCCCTTTAAAGTATAACATGTTTGATGGACAGCTGCAGTCAGTTTTGATAGCCGTCCAACAAACTTTTTTTAAAAATTGTTTTTCATAAACAAACTCCCAAAAAAGGTGATGCAGAGAAGGGATCATATCTTCATTCAAAGTGTGTCTCAATAGGAGGATTTTTTCAATCTTTTTTAAAATGTGGAAAGACTCAAGAATGTGAGAAGAGTTGGTGGAAGGGAGTTCCAGATCTTTGTTGCGCTGCCAGAGAATGCCTATTTCATAAAACGTTTGTGCCTGAATGTTGGAGGTTCCAGAAGCAAGCCTTCAGAATTTCTAAATCCCCATTGAGTGCCAGACACTTTCAGTTTTCCAGCCAAGAAGGAAAGCTTGGCATTATGGAGGACTTTGTGGGTGATGTAAGCAATCTAAAACTGGTCTCTTGTTTCAATGGTTAGCCATTGTAGAGTGCTAATATTAGGAGAAATGTGACATATTTCTTGTGACCTGTCACAAAGTGAATAGCTGAATGAAGCACTGCTCTCAGGGGTGCCACATGTGCTTTGGGGAGATCGGAGAGGAGAAAATTCCCACATCTAGTCTGAAGAGTACCAGTGCCAGGACTACAGTATTCAGCTGCTGTTGAGGAATGAACAGCATGATGCTCCAGATCTCTGAGCAGGTGGAAAATTCTGCCAGATTTGTCCTAATTGTCAAAGAAATCCTAACAGAAAACGACCGGTTATTCCAGGGTCCATGTGGTTATTCGAAAAAACGAAAGGTAATTGCTGGATTTTGTTGCAGACATACCCGCTAGAATTTAAGATTCTTGTCCACTAGTATCCCCACACCAAAATCTGCTTGCAGATCTTCAAAATAATAAATATTAGATATCACCCAGAAGAGAGTTATTGAAAAGGGGCAAAGTCTCCACCAGGAACCTTGCAAAGGAAATTGAAGTACTTGAATCTATGTAATGTGGAATAGAGAGGAAATGAGATAGACACGCAGGTACGTCAAGGATAAAAAGCACTCATATTCCAGCACGTCGCGCTCTTAGCATGGGCAACAAGGGATAATTAAATAAAACCTGTTCAAGGACGACTAAGCAAAAGATGTTTTTGTCACTAAAAAGGGTGTGCATGGAAAAACAGTGGGGGTCGCAAAATAAGTAGCAGTATTAGAAAAGGTTCAAGACAAATTATTAGTAAATATAATTGTATGGAATGAGAATGCTGAGCTATGGTGATAGAGGTTGCAGAGTTGATGTGAGCTCTCACATAGCCCAAACAATTTGACCTATAAAATTAAACTGATTTCTGTACAGTATCCCAGATTCACACCTGGTGGCTTGGCTCAAGCAGCACGGTATCTTCAGAATAGGAGCTAGTCAAAGGCAAATTTCCAAACCACGGTTCCAATTGAAGCTACTACAACATGAGAGGCATGCATGAAAGTTTCTGTTTACCTCAAAAAGTTCAAGCTACCATCCCGCCTCAACAGTACCAAAAGACTACTTTTCAGACTCCCTCTATTTTTCAGAATGCAGTTGCTGGCCATCTCCTCAACCTACCCGAACAAACCCACATTTCACTACACTAGCAGTCTGTGGCCAGTGACCTTTATAGCTATGTGCTTTGAACATCAAACACATTTAGAAATCCATTGCACTGGGTCCCTCTTCCTTCACAATAAGCTGCACATCTATGACCAAACATGAAGGCTTCATTTTAGGTTAGTCTGACTTCTTACCATTCCTCCCTTCAAGACAACTCAAACTGGCGAAAGCTGCTTCTCTGTTCTCTGCTAAGCTCTGGAACTCAATTATTGTAACAATAAGATCAATTGACAATCATCTAGAATTTCAGAGAACGTCAAAGAAAGCATAATCATATGATACAGGCAACAAGAAGATAGCAATGGTAAAAACATTGTGTCTGAGATTAATCTGCTGACTTTTAACACAGAAGCGCATCAAAGCTTAACACATTTAAGAAATGAAAGTCAGTCTACATAGAAAGCTCCCATGCCTTCAAAACAGTCCTGACTTTTGAGTCAAATATAGGTCAAATGGCAAGTGAGACTTCAATATAGCCATTCCTTAGTGTCTATGACAGTTAAACTGGAAGGCTGTAAGGAAGGTTTTTTTCCAGCTAATTCATTTCACATAGAAGATAAATCAGGACTGTATTGAAGGTAATGGAACCTTCAAGATAGACAGGCTTTCGTTTCTAGGCAAGTTAAAGAAAAACTATCGAGCCCAAGTGGCACTAATGAGAAGCTGTTGTAGGGGAAACAATGGGGACCCACAATCAAAAGAAGAGGAGATTGTAGGCAGGAGACAGAGTGAGACACATGGGAAACATGGAGGTGGGAGAGAGAGCCAGCTGGAGCAGAATTTAACGGCGAAACTGTAACGGGTGGAATGAGCATAGAGGAACTGACATATAGATCTGTTGTAATAAAATAGACCTGGGTAATTGCTGTACCAGGTAATTTAATTAGCTGTCACATTCTACCAAGGACTCTGTCCGATTAGTCTCCAGTACTTACAGAATTTACAGTTCCTGTTCCTTGTCTGCCAACTAGGTCTAAAGATTTAAAATGTGGCATGGGGCAAAGCCAAGGTGGCAGAAGAGTGGGATGTGCCTGCTGCTCCCCTTTCCTGGGTCAAGACTTTATGCACAAATGGAGCACCGTTGTAGATGTGCTAGCCATGGGAAGTTTCTCCGGGTGGGAGGTACAGAATAGCAGCCCATGGGTAAGTGAATGCCTCCAGATACTGGCAAACTCGAGGGGCCTGGCAACATGTGATCCCTGTGGCCCGATTAAGATGGCATCCCACCAGGATAGACTAAAGGCATCCCCATGGGTACAGTGGCTGAAGGGTTCAGGTGGGCTGGGAAGAGATCCGCTGGGCTGGACAAACACATGGGCCTGAAGAGGAAAAGACAGACTCTGGGGCCGGGAAGCAGAGTGCCCCAGCAGGACATGATCCCGGTGGCCTGTCCAAGCCATAGACGTAGAATGTGAGCATTCCGGAGGAAGCGTATGTGACACTCCAGGCTGGGCTCAGCAGTAGGTCCCCTGGAGAACAGTGGGGCCACACCCACATTATCATAGAAATCCATTGAAAAAGGAGCCCCATGAGGAGAGGTGGAGCTGCAGTGGCATCTGACTGTGGAGGCTAGTGGTGGACGTTGGGGAGGAGGAAACGTGGTGGCAACAACTGCCCTCCCCATTAGCAAAGGTAATTGCAGCGTGCAGCCCACAGTGTGGGAGTACAAGATAGAGCATGCCGCATGACATTGGAACCTTGAACCCAAAAAAAACACTGATTCTCGCATGTTATTCCCAAAATCTTATAATCCTTATCATTTCAAGGCACCTGAAATTACAACAGTAGGTGTAATTCCAGAGTGGGGAAGTAACAGGGGTTTTAGCGGGCGACTCATAGTGAGGATATTAGTATGTTACCAGCAAAAGACCTGTATGACATTTAAGCTGTTCTAACGCACACCTAATTGTAGATATTTGAATGCCAATGGCATCTATTCAATCACCTTTCCACAATACATCATGTTTATATACAGCTACCAATTAACTGCATCATGGCTAGAGCAATGTTCTAAATGTTATGCACCACATCAGCCACCGCCATATAGACCAATCTAGAATGCACACCCTACGAACCGTTGCCTACAAAATGGGGCCAGGCATCCAATGTGAATCAGAGAGCTTGTCAGGAGTAGGAAGAGCTATATAAATAATACATACATTACAATGAAAACCAATACAATACAGTGAAGAACTGAAAGGTATATGCCACATTAGTTGAACAGATTAAAAAAAACAACTGACCACGTCACATTTCTATTTTATTGTACATGTTTCATCCTTTGCTAAGTACAAAGTCCATGAATTTTTATTTTTAAAAAAAACTGAAAAAGAGCTTCTTTAACACCCTTTCACTGCACCAGTAAATCATTTGCATTGCTGTGAATGGCAGTTATGGGGCATTAATGCACGGATGGTGCTTGCCAGCCGCCACCATTCTCTGTCTAAATCCCTACCTGTTCCAATTCTCAAATACTGCCTCCCCCAAACTTGGCATTGTCCTCTTCTGAGCACCACCAGAAGCTGTACATTACAGCAACCGACCAGCCTCCCCCCCACAGGCAATGCACTCTCCAACTCCAACTCCAACTCTAACCTCCCCGCAGTTCACGAAGAGGCAACAGCACAGATTTGTTTTACCACAAGTTGTCCTACACATAGCACACCCTTTTTGAGAAAATCTAAAGTTTTAGCAAATGATCAACTGGAACTCAAACAAAGTCGGCCACGTTGGGGAATGTTGCATAGCTTTGCCAAAGGTAAAGATTTATAACTTTGATGACTAGACAATGTCAAACAATCAAATCTAAAGGGTTGAGTTGGTTAGTGGTAAAACTTGAACAAAGGCAGCTTGCAGCTGCCAAATCTCCTGCTTGAAGCAACTTAAGCATAATGTAGCTATAGAGTAGTGTTGATCAGCGCTTCAAACCAATGGGGGGGACTGGCCACTGTGGGACGAAACCCGAAAGCAGGTGGCTCAAAGTAGTGTGCTCCCAGTGCTATTGTGCAGAGGACTTCAAATGAATGCAGGTATCTCTTGCTACGACAACTCAATTCACATTATCTTGTCTTTTTATGAACTCCAATTCAACATTATGAGTCTTTCCAGCTCAAAGATTTAGGGGGATATTTACAATGAAATGTCGGAGTGCGGTGTTATTCCAAAATTGCTAACACCGCACTCCGACATTTTTTAAACGCAGGGATGAGCCATATTTACAAAAATACCGCGTACCCCTGCATTTCCCCTAGCACTGGTGCTAGAAAAGCAGCATAGCGCCAGTGCAGGCACCCTTGCGCCATGTTGCAAGGGTGCCTGAGCTGTAGGGGCGATTGTTTATGTGCAGGAAGGGACACCTTGCTGCACATAAACAATCTTTAAAGGTGATTTGCTTTTTCTATGTGTGCTGCGGAACAGAAAGAGCAAAATACAGGGAGAAATTAATAATTTCTCCTCGTATCGCCATCCTAAGACCTTAGTTTTTGGCGCTGCACCATCCTTGTAATTATGGGTTATGCATCAAAAAATAATGTGTGTTGCTGTGGTGCGCCCACAGCAACACCATTGCCAGCCCCTTTGCCGCTGCGGACTTCTTCGGTATTTATAAGGTGGCGTTAAGCCACGCTAAGTGCCTTAACGCCACCTTGTAAATTTGGGGTAGAGGACAACGCCAATGGAGCGTCAGAAAAAGTGACGCTCCGGTGGCCTTAGGGTTTTTATAAATATGCCCCTTAAACTGCAGAGATAACTTGAAAATCCACTGTACCAGTTGCAGATTTCATCAGGACTAGCTACACTGAGTCATGCCTATTTTTCAATTTCTCTGATCAATTTCCTTTTAGCACAGGTTCATCTCAGTCCTTACTGCACTCAGGGTTTTCAGTGCAAGTTCCTTCATGCAACGTAGAGCTTTCCAAAGGGCCTGATCTTCTCAGCTATACTGAAGATAGTCTTCTTTTCTATACATGTCAGTGGACATGTGCCTGCAACAATGACTTCTATGAGAACATTCTGCCTAAAACTACACACAATGTTTAAAAAGCAGTAGGGGCAATTCTATTGCTTACCCCCAGGTACAAAGTGGTAAAGTAGGATTGCGCACACCGAGCTTGTAAAGTTGTAGCGTGCTCCTGGGGTTTCACCCTCTGGTCAAGGGGTGTGCAGAAAATGAAAAAGTGAGCGTCACCTGTATAGGGAACGTCCCCCTGGGCACAGCTAATTACCACGATAGTGTGGTTAGAAATTGTATACACTTTAGTGTCAAACAATGGATGAATCCAGAATATGAAGTTGAAATCAATGATTTTAATGAGATTGGGTCATTGATATTGTGTGATTCATATCATTCCCATCCGAATGTATATGTTCATCAAAACTTCAAACTGAACATTTCAAAATCCCAAATTTCGAAATCCCGATGCATTTCGGGCTATTACAGCCCTTCATCAGGGGAAAATGATCTGTAATTAATAAGCAAAGGATACAATAAAAACAAACAGTCCTTCCAGTAAGGATGTAATCAACATGGATGAATATGTGTTTAGAACGAGAAATAAAATACTCATATAAGGTGATGAAATAATGAAAGGTGAAAAGAAAAGAAACCATACAGAGTCGAAGGCTACACGGTAAAGACAATACATTATTACAAGGTGTATAAGGAAAACGAATCCGGGACATGCTGCGGTCAGTGAATGAAGTGAAAAATAAAAAATGAAAGTGGGAAATACTCCAGGTGAATCAGCTAAGAACCACGAAAAATCAGTTGAAAATATAAAGCCCCGTGCCTGAAGTTAAAACCAGTATTGGTGATTTTGCTGATGTGTCCAAAACCAAAGGGTTTGGAAGAGCTCAAAGCCTTGATCCAACTCTGAACTAAAAACACCAAATCTACAGTTGCCACCCATTTCATGGACAACAATCATAACATCAGCCAATTAAAGTTCCTCGTACTTGAGATTGTGGAGAAAGTCGAAGGCAGAAACAACAACAATTACCTGCTACAGAGAGAGAACTATTGGATCAAGGCTTTGAGCTCTTCCAAACCCTTTGGTTTAAATGACAGAATGGAGTTTTCTTGCTATCTCTAGCTCCCCTTTTTCTTCTGGGTCGCTATCTGAGTCACATCCTTTACCCTCCTGTTTATTCTTTTTTCATCCACTGTTTTTATGTTATTAACAAATTCAGACTCTTTTAACCTCACAGTGTTGACCATTCTTTTCATCTCATATCTATTTCTTGTTTCACGAGAATTATCTCCTATATATACGGGTTGTTTCACTCTCTATCCTTATTCTCGCATCACCCATGTTTTGCCTACTTTCATCCTTGTGTCACCATTGTTCAGCTCGTACTTATTCACTCACCATTTACACTTTTTTCATTATTTCACCATGTTTTATTTTCGTTTTACCGTTGCTCTATTTTTGCATCAACTTCCGATCTTTATTTGGATGACATGTTCACATTTCCTGAAACCTGAGCCATTTTATATCAGCACGCGTCCCTCCTGGACGTAACAAGATGGCCGCTACACTTTCTTTCATTTCGGCTCGTTATTGAGTCCGTTTTTTATTCATTTAACCACACTTCGTGCATGGCCGCTCTCACATCGCTGATCAACGCGTTCAGACGCGGTAGCTTTTTCGAGCAATGGTGAGTTTTTTCCATTCCCGTTTGTTTTCGGGTCCATAATGATCGCATGTACAGTTTCACTTCGGGTCACTCGCTATGTCAGCATAGCCACTAACAACGGGTTCAACCGCAGGCACTGGACTTCATATATTTTTCAACTTACTAGACGCCTTTTTTTAAGCTCATTCACTCTGAGCATTCTAACGCACTCTTCTTATAGCATTGGTCACATCAGCAAATCACCAATACTGGTTTTAACTTCAGGCACGGGGCTTTATATTTTCAACTGATTTTTCGTGGTTCTTAGCTGATTCACCTGGAGTATTTCCCACTTTAATTTTTTATTTTTCACTTCATTCACTGACCGCAGCATGTCCCGGATTCGTTTTCCTTATACACCTTGTAATAATGTATTGTCTTTACCGTGTAGCCTTCGACTCTGTATGGTTTATTTTCTTTTCACCTTTCATTATTTCATCACCTTATATTAGTATTTTATTTCTCGTTCTAAACACATATTCATCCATGTTGATTACATCCTTACTGGAAGGACTGTTTTTATGTATCCTTTGCTTATTAATTACAGATCATTTTCCCCTGATGAAGGGCTGTAATAGCCCGAAATGCATCGGGATTTCGAAATTTGGGATTTTGAAATGTTCAGTTTGAAGTTTTGATGAACATATACATTCGGATGGGACTGATATGAATCACATAATATCAATGACCCAATCTCATTAAAATCGTTGATTTCAACTTCATATTCTGGATTCATCCATTGTTTGACACTAAAGTGTATACAATTTCTAACCACACTATCGTGGTAATTAGCTGTGCCCAGGGGGACGTTCCCTATACAGGTGACGCTCACTTTTTTACCCCCAGGTACAGCATCTTATGGCTTGATGTACTATTTTATGTTTTACCAAATCGTGATTTGGAATTCCTAAGAAATCACAATTTTGTGATTCGGTAATAGAAATTTACAATTGAGTCTGAATCGATTTCTTAGGATTTGATTCCTTAAAATACGGAATTGCTAAAAGCAATTTGTACATGTTTGCAAATTGTGAATGGCACCCAGACATATACTGATGACATCACAAGTAGGAAGTACAATGTTGCACTGCCATTCTGAAGTACAGGATCTTGCAGTGAGTACCTATTTAGACTCCCAACTACATCTTAGTACCAACATGATAACTCAGAAAGGGCAGGAAGAGGACTCTTCAAGAATGAGGAAGCAAACGTTATCTGATGTTGAGATTGCTATACCAGCGGAGGAGTGTGTAGCAAACAACGACCAACATTTTGGTAAAGCCTCCCTAACTGCCCCTGAAGCCAACAAAAAGAAGATATCGAACCATATCCAAGAAAGTATCAATGCAGTGGGCTTAACAAAATGCAGCATTCCTGAAATTCGAAAGTGGAGGTACGACCTTCGCTCACGTACAAAGGAAAACCTGGCCAGGAGCAGGAAGGAAGCTTCTGGCACTTAAGGGGGTCATTCTACCTGGCCACCAACGACAACAATGGATGTAGCCTTTGGGAGCGCCCTCCTACTGATGCTATATCTGGCCTAAAAAATATTGAGCCTTCTGAGCCTCCTCAGCAGCACACCATTTAGGGGCCGATTCCGATTCGGGTCGGACAGCTCA